>JANHAO010023451.1:0-11893 GCA_026873985.1 Saraca asoca
TTAGATCTTGGGAAGAGCTTGAATTGGAGATTTGCCATTGAAATTTTTGAACTTTCTCTCTCTACATTCAAGCTCACCTCTTTCAATCACATCTCTTATTATTTCTGTGTTAGTTGTTAAGCTGGATCGACTTTATGATTAATTATCAATTGCAAAATTTGAAATTATAGAATATCTCAGAATTATCAGATTTTATGCTAGTTGTCGCTTTTCCTAATGTAAATCAATTTCTTGAACCTTAGGTTTTAGGTTTTAATGAGGTTTTCTAGAACTCAATTATCTGATATCATGCCTGACCTTTTTCTTTGGCAGTTTTGCATTGGCACCATAAAGGATGATTTCTTGGGCGTGATCAACTACGCTACAACAATTTAGAGCACCTCCCTGTCTTCTGTCTTATTCATTTTTCCACGGATAGTTTGCTTGGAATGAACAGCCGAATTTGAATGCTAATTATCAATTTTTTTTGAAAAAAGTATGTCATATATGTGTCTTTGGCCCCAAAAAAGTTAGCCTGACTTGATTAAATAGTTTTTTTTTATTTTAAAAATATTAGATGCACTGACTTTTTGATAAAAAAAATTTTTCTTTTAAGAAATTACTCTAAGTAAACATATAGTTTATTAGAATAGATATTTTAATTATTTTTTTCAAATTTATCCTTCTTTAGTTAATTAATCACTTATATCCTAATTAATTAAAAAGCCTTAATTTCAATACTTTTTTTTTAATATCATATTATTTTTTATTTTTTTTCAAAATCTAAAGAGGATAGAAAAAAATCCATATATATACCATTGTATATTTGACATATATCTATTAATTTATCATAAATAACTAATAATAAGTAACTAAATAAATAAATATATAATATCATAAAATATTATTAACTAAATTTTAGATAATTTTATTTTTATTTTAAATATTTTAATTATATTAATATATTATACTTTTAAAATAAATATAAATTAATTTATTTTATATATCATCAGTTAATATTAATATTCTTTTAAATCATTTTATATTTATAAATTAATATAATAACTAATTTTACTAAATACTTTTAATATAATTAGTTAAGTTATTAACTTCTAACTTTTAATTAACAATTAATAGTTAGTAAAATAACTTACAGTTACTTCCAAATGAAAGTTGTAACTAGTTTGCTGATTCAATTTTTTTTTTTTTCTGTTTAACTGGCTGCTCTGTATATATTATGGGGCTTAATGCTGCCTCAGTAGCAACTTTTCCTGTTTGAAATTCAGAGTTCCAGCGCATAGCCTTCAAGTGGGATGAGTGGGTGGACAGGATTACGAAATTTGAAATTCTATATTTATAATTGTTTTTTAATATTAAGTATAGAGTGATTGTAAAGAGCATCCCTTTATATAATGGAATAAATTAAGGATAAAATGTTATTTGTATTTCATTTACATCTATATTTACATTCACACGTATAAAAATGATATAATTTAAGTGAAATTAATATCATTTATTTTATTTGAAGTGAGAGTGTTATAATTCAAATTGTGTTATATATAAAAAATGAAGAGCAACATCCCTTTTTAGTTTTTCCTTTTAAATAATTTTTTTTTGGTTTTTTCATTGACCCCATTGACATATATTATTCTCTTTTGGCTAACTTAGCTCAATGACAATGTTCTATAATTATGTGGCAATCAAATGTGCTATCCTGGCTAGAGATACCATAATCAGATCACATTATCATCATATGGCAATGTTCATGCCATTCTTTTCTACTTCAATGAACATATCGGCTTGTATAAATGGTCCAAAGTCATTAAGTTAAAATAGCATTTTGTGGTAACTATATTAAAAATGAGGTTAAGATGTACCAGCTCTACTTGTATTTTGTATTCTTTTAGCGATGTACATATAATTTTCTGAATTTTAAAAAAGTCTATCTTATTATCTTCATACTTTAATTTGGATGCATTTTACTCATATTTTTTTACTTTTCATATATAAGCTTAATAAAATAATTATATATATCATGGGACCAGAAAAAATCTCTATTTCCTTTGAAAAATTAAATTTTTTTATTATTTTCAATTTTAATTCAATTGTGAGAATAAACACAACAATTAGCCCCTCATTTGTAAGGGTGTTGATTATTATGTCCCTCAAAATTCATAATTAGTATAAGTAGTTCCTTATTTTTTGCTCTCATTATAGTTATTTATCCCTCTCTCTATCTACAAAATTAAAAAATGTTAAGATAATTTATTAAACTCTACTTTGACAAGTCAAAGGCTCGTTAGTTGAGAAGATCGGAGGACAAAGTCATTTTAGAATCATAAATTAAAATCTCTAAATGATACTTTAACCAAATCAAAAGAAAAAAAAAGTCCCCTCTTTTCTATCTAAACCATGGTATAGCAATTATGACTATTTTTCATTGTCATTGCCAATCATAAAAGAAGTTTGGTGTTGTTAACATCAATTAATAATTTCGATAAGACGTCGCTAGCTCAAATAGTATCAAAGATCCATAGTTTGGATTTTGTTCTCAATATGTACTTAGCATTGTTAAAATTGAGTTTGAAAATGTATCATAATATTTTTCATCTATTTTAATATTACAAGTGGAGAGAGAGATGAAAAATTATAACAAAAATAAAAATAAAGGACAATTAATGTTAATTATGAAATTTGAGTAATTATGATGTTTATTTCCAATTATGAAGTTCTACTCAAAACAAATAGGGCACGCACAAAGTATAATAAAAAGAAATGTCATTGGATTGTGCAATTCAAGAATATGATAAAAATGAAATATTATCTATACAATATTCTGGTGGGTTGATTTATTATAATTTTTAATTCACTTTAGTAAATTTTCTTCCTCAATTTTTCATTTTCCTTCACCAAAAATTAAGTTTAATTTTTTGAATTTTTTTAAAAAAAGAAATGATGGTTTTTAGTAGACACATAATAGTCATATATGTATTCCTTTGAATTTATAAATAAAAAATAGATAGATACATTATTTAAAAGTACAATAGTTAGATACACTTTTGTAAAGATCATGGACTATGTATATATGAATCAAAATACATGAAATTTGTTACATTTTAGCCTAAAAAAAATTCTAGATAACTTGAGAAATGGAAATAAATTTCAACATAGAAAATCTACTTTCTAGATAAAGATAATTCACCTTCGATTTTACGTAAATCCAATCGTTACAACCTTTCTATCTTGTTATCTGTAAGAAGAGTAAAATTTGTGGCGTGAAAGAAGCAAATACAAGGATCTAACACGTGTTTGAATGACAATATGGAGTCCTTACGCTGACGGTGCATGCATTGTAATCATGCAAATTGAACGTTGTCCCAAAAATAGTAATGTGCTGTTATGGTTCCACATTCATCGGCTTCCCCTGACGTCCACTTCTTTGTATTTGTAATTTATTGTATTCTTTTTTCATTTGGCAGAATCAGTTTCGGTGTTAGCTTCCTTGATTCCAGTTTCCCCAAAGTTTGTGCACATCGGTTCCTTCTGGGCTGTTTGGCCCTTCTCTCTTTTATGGGACCAATCTAATTGCTCAAGAACCTGTGCCGTTTCTCTGAATGTCCTCTCTGGTCAGTAACAATCATACCTCTCTTCTATTTGGTCTTGTATTTGATCGTAATAATTCTAAATCACGGTTGCAATCGTGATTACGAAATGGTTATGTTTGTAGAATAATTATTAATTTAATGACAATCAAAGAAAACAGTTACTAATTTTGTTAGTAGTTTTTTTATCCTCTAGAAGCAGGAACCCATTTACAAATAATAACAAATGCACAACCCCTATTTGTAATAAGTTCTTAAGCTAATGCAGCCCTTGATGCAAGATTATGAATTGGGCAGTATGAATTTTCCTCAGAAAATTCTCAAACTCATCTTTTGCTGATTCTTTAGTTTATGCTAACTTGTTTTACAGACATCTAAATTGGCATTTGGTTTCAACTTTTACGAAGAAGATGCCATCATCAGGAGCAATCGGCATAGGTTTTGCTGAAGTACTATCCCTGTCAGAAAATCACAGCAGTGAATCTCCAACATCTGAGTGCTCTAAGTCAGATTTTCCTGATAGTCCAATGTCAGTGAAAGATGAATCTGTAACTGCTGTACAAGATGACAATAAAAAGCATCAATCACATGAACCAAAAGATTCTCCAAAGGCCAAGATTGATCAGCCTCATAGAGCACATATGAACAAAGTTCTTTCTCCTAGGGCAGCTAAGGTGGGCTCTATTGATACTGCAGCTCCTTTTGAATCTGTCAAAGAAGCTGTCTCCAAGTTTGGAGGAACTGCAAATTGGAGAAGTCGTCGAACCCAGAGTATGGAGGTATATCTCACTTTCAGATCTTCTGCAATCCATTTATTCTTTCATTTTTAGGCTTATATACAGTTTTTGTCCGTATAATTAAAAATTGCTGTGATTTTCACTTTATAGTTTCGATTGTTGCAATTTGGTCTCTATTGGATTATGACATATATTTATCAGACTTGTTATGACATGTCATCATAGAGACGATGTCGTGGGCAACATGGCATAATTAATACTCTGTTCTAGATCTATATGCTGACAACGAATTTGTCACTTATGACATGGCAGTTGACATGGTATGACATTGAGATAAATATATGACATATCATCACAATAGGCGCCAAATTTTTTAAATTTTGGCAAATATGAGGATGAAAGTGCTACAATCAAAACTATGACTAAAATTGCAGTGATAGACAATATAGAGACCAAATTCCAATTAAACCTTTTGATTTGTTTTCATTTGCTCATTTCACTATCTTCCTTTCATTCCATGAATCTTGCTCAGTATCTCCCTGGTTGATTTGGAGAAATTAGTGTTACATGCATACATTGAGGTTGTTATTTTCTTCTGTTACTGTCTGTACAGAGTGGCAGGTTTGAAAAACTTGACAAAACTTTGGCCACACATGATTTGGACAGCACTCAGAGACTCATAGAAGAGCTGAAACTCAAACTAGAGAAGGCTCAAAGAGAGGAGAGTCAGGCAAAACAAGACTCAGAACTCGCAAGGCTGAGAGTCCAACAGATGGAGAGGGACATTGCAAATGAAGCCAGCCTTGCAGCCAAAGCACAGCTTGAGGTCGAAAAAGCCAGGCTACAAGAAGAGCTACAAGCACTGCGTGAGGAGTATAATTCCATGGTGACTGAGAAAACAGAAAACTTGTCGGTGAAGGATCTTAAATCTAAACTTGAAGCATCCTCAGCGTTGTTGCACGATTTGAAGGCTGAATTAGCAGCATATATGGAATCAAAATCAAGGCCGGATAGCAACGAAGAGCAAACTAAGGAACTTGAGGCAGTCAAACTCAACATAGAGAAAGCAACTGCTGAAGTTAACTGCTTGAAGGCGGCTTCCATCTCGTTAAAATCCGAAATTGAACAAGAGAAATCAATTCTTAACACCATTAGGCTAAAGGAGGAATTGGCCTCTGCTGCAGTTGCATCTCTCCAAGCTGAGCTGGACAAGACTCGGGCCGAAATAGCCTCACTTAAGATCAAGGAAAATGAATCCAGGGAAAAGATGGCCGAGCTGCCTAAGAAGCTGCAGGAAATAGAAGAAGAGGCTGATCAGGCCAAATCACTTGTTCAGGAAGCCTACATGGAGCTATCTAAAGCAAAGGATGAGGTAGAGGAAGCTAAGGCCAAAGCAAGTACAATGGAAAATAAATTACTTGCTGCACAAAAAGAAGTACAGGCTGCCAAGGCTTCTGAGAGGTTGGCAGTTGCAGCAATTAAAGCATTGCAGGGTAGCGAGTCATCTGGAAGCGTCAGTGATGAGGATTCTCCCTCTCATGTGGCACTTTCAGTGCAGGAGTATCATGAGCTTGCTACAAAAGCCTACGAGGCAGAGGAGCAAGCCAATCTGAGGGTTGCAGCTGCCAATTCACAAATTGAGGCGGCCAAGGAATCTGAATTGAGAAGCCTGGAGAAGTTGGAAGAAGTGAATCAAGAGTTGGCTGCAAGAAATGAATCATTGAAGATTGCAACAGAGAAAGCTGAGAATGCCAGGGAAGGAAAATTAGGTGTAGAACAGGAATTAAGAGAGTGGAGGACCGAACAAGCACAACAAAGGAAAACTGATGAGCCTTCAAATAACACTGAAACTGGATCATGCCCAGATGCAAGTAGCAAGAAAAAGAAAAAGAAGAAGTTGCTTCCGAGGGTCGCTATGTTCTTTTCCAAAAGAAAAACTCATCCAAGCAAGTCACATTAATCCTGCAACTAGAAACCAGTACAGCAAAGTATTACAGATGTCTTGACCTTTGAAACTGTTGGAGTTGACAAATTAGTACTGAAAATATACATGTTTGTGATTATTGAATGATAGACTGTGCTTTGATTTTCATGAAGGCTGTGAGCTACATATGACTGAAATAAATTCGCCTTCAGATCTTGGTTGCAAGAGCTACTGTCAATCGATGCCTGGGAGATGTAGGAAACAAAAAACCTTTTCAAACTATGTTTTATACCATTGATTGTCTGCTAAAAGAAACTGAAATGTTTGAACTTTTTTCATCTTGGTCAGAGCTGTCACATTATTACAACAAGATAGTTCATTATAAATAGAAATGAGACTTACAATAATTGTATTTGTTTGTAAATTCATTGTTCTGTCACATGCAATGTTGATTTATCATGAGTAATATGTTTATTTGATTAGTTTTAATTCTTCTTCAAATGAAATAGCCGCACGTGAATGCCCTTCAAATATCCATTACGAAGATTTCAGTATAATTTTTGGAATGTAGTACAATATTTGTTGAAATTTTCATTATTTTTTTTTAACAGAATATATGGTCGTTGGCCTGCCATGATTTTGATTTTCTCCAATCGTCTTGTTCTTCCAAAGAAGTCCAAATATAAGATAAAGCCAAACTGTTTCAAACATTCTATGAATCTCTTAACTGAAATTCCATCCCTTCTTTTTCTTCTCTACATTATATCAGTTACAAACGGAACAAGTAAGTACAAGCAGAAAGTTCTCATCCTCATGAAAACAGCCTAAGACTAGACATGAAAGATAAAAAGAAGTGGGAAATATAAAATAAGAGACGATTTTAAGGATTCAGTGCCTGCCATGTCCAATATATATGAGGCAGTTTTTTAAGCTTTTGTTGCTCGTACTGGAGTTTCGGCCTTACTGGCTATAATCTGCTCAAACAAATCTCTTATCTTCAAACCAATTATGGTTTGGAATAGACCTGTCCCATTGTTGCTGCCTGGAAAGTCAGCATGCTTCAACAGCTGTTGTGTAACTTCTCCATAAAACTTAGAAGAAAGATTGCTTAGGTGGCTTTCAACATATATTAGCTCATCAAGTCTGTCAAATTGCCCATCCATCTCTACAACTGACACCTATTGCACAAACAAAAAAGAAAAATGAAGAGAAAAGAGACAGAGTTAAATGATTGGGTAAAAGAGGAAAAAAAACTATACGAAACACTTTAGCATGGATACCAAAGATCTTCTTTTAAAGTATTTCATGTAGTTATTTGTAATGCATCAGATTTAGAAAGAATTGTTAAGTATGTATTTACTTGACACATTTGACCTCTTTCTCAAAAGATTGGTTTACAAGTTAACTAAATATGGCCAATTAACCTGGGAGTGTATTATAATTCTATGTATGGTTCATCCTCTACTAATTCAGTTAGTTGTATATTTTTGGCATCAGTTTTGTTCTCTACGTATTTGAATTTTCCCAATTGAATTATTTTTCTTAACATGCCAACAAGCCAGTCAATACAGATGCCGACATGGTAATGTAAAAGTCAGTATCTCCCTTAACGGCAAGTTAACAAAATGATTTGACTGAGAAAATTTTAAAGAATCAAGGAAAAAACTGATAATAAAATTATACCAGGGATTAAATTTATATATTAGGAGTTTAAGATGAAATTGAAAAGAATTGAGAAAAGGATATTGAGAAATTCTAGACCAGATTGTACCTCATGACCATAGTAAGTCTCTGGTCCATAGAAGAATTTGATGCCAGGGTAAGAGCAGGTGAGCTTTCTTCCACATGGTATCCAGGAAACTGTAGAACCTTCATCAAACAAGTAAACTGGGCTAAAATACTTAACCCCTTCCTTCTGTATCAGCCTCACTCTCAAAATCTTCCCCTCATTGTCATCTGGAATCAGCTGAGTTGGCAACACTTCTATCACTGCATCTGCATATTGCTTTTGAGGATCTGTTTACAGAAAATAATTAAACAAGTTAATTAATAAATGTTCATGAAAGTTTTTAATTAATTAGAAAGAGAATATTTTGAGAAGTAAAGATTTGAATACCAATATATGCTTCAAAATCAGGCTTTCTTGCTTCAATGCTAGCTTTGATGCTTTCAAGGCTATGCCCACGCTCTGCCATGTCTCTCTGTAGTAAGAATCAGAATTTTTTTTAAAAAAAAAATGATAATAATATCAGGTCACAGATAAAGGATTGGAAAAGATTGAAAATTTTGAGAAATTTTTTAAATTATGAGAGACGTTTATGTTGTTTACCTGAATTTTCCAAGCAAATTTGACCTCATTGCTAATGTCCAAGTAAATGCTGAAGTCCAAGAGGTCTCTCACCCTAGGATCAAACCTGCATGTTGTGAAGGGAGTTAATCAAGATTACCAATTAAATGTGGACAAACTTATTTTAGATTAGGTTAATTTGATTCAAGTAAGTTAATAACAAGATGTTTCTAGTTTTTATTGATTATCACTTTTCATTAACAATAGTAGCAATTATTCTAATTGATAAAATTATTCTTTTGTATTATTACTTTGTTTGGAACCCATTTTTTATTGGAAATGATTTCAATTGTTTGATTATAAATTATTTTGATTTGTTAATAAATCAATTCTAATGTTTAAAATAAATGTTAAAAGAATAATGATTTCAATTGATTTATAAATGATTTTTTTTATCTTGAAACATATTAAACATGTATAAAATTTAATTATAATATAGATTTTTATGGTATTATTACACTAAGTAGAGTAAGGGTTAAAATTTTCACATAAGATGTATTTTATGTCAATAAAATAAACAATAGTGAAATTCTATGAAATTTGACATGATTTTAAATCCAAGAGTTTTACATAAAATATTATTAGCAAACGAATTATATTCTTGGGATCCTTAGATCTAAATAACCTTTTAACATGAATCCATTTGGAAATCAACTTATTTATATTTTTTATTGAGTTAGCAAAAATTTACTTTGATGGACCAAGGTGAAATTGTTTTAGAAGTTACCATATGAGGATAGTGATTAAACACGGAACTAAGAATCAGAGTTTGTGTTGCTAATTCATGCATGTATTACGTAGTAAGTTGATAGAGAAATCTTAAGCTGGCCCACCATCAAATTTTGAAAGATTACCAGCAATTCCTCAGCCATACAATTTATCTGAGATGGGATAAGGTATGTATGAACTCTGTCAGCCCAACCTCATTCAATCTTATTTTTCACAATCTCTTAGAAAAAGAAGAGCAGCCAAAAGCATTTGGATATTCAATAAGCAAAACAGCAGAGTATTAATGAATTTACAGTTTGATAACGAAGCGAAACAGAAGATTCACAGTTCACAATGACGTATATGTCCAGAAAACAACAAGAATATAGTTTCCTGGCATGATTTTCTTGTCTCACCAGTTTGTGGACAAATTTGAGGTGAAGAGATAGCTTTAGTTGAGTAACTCAAATTACACAATGCTTTGCCTCACAAGATTCCTCACATGCCCATATCAAGTTAGCATTAGATTTTTCTTGATCAAGAATGTTATGCAATGAATTTTTTTAGAATAATTCTCGTATAACTAGCATTTCTTATTTTGTGTTTCTGAATGGAAAAAAGAGATAGAATAAAAATGTCATGTGAGGCATACTGTGAGAATAATCATTGTATAATCAGTATTTTTGACTCTGTTTGTGTATGCACATTTGTGAGAGATAGAGAATAGGAGAGAAACTTACATTGGGTGGAGGCCTTCAATGACTAAGATTTTTGGAGGTTTAATAACCTCAGGGGGATCCAAGAGACCAGTGACATGATTATAAATAGGTTTTTCAACAGTAATTCCATCTTTAATAGCCTTAACTTGATCATACATAAGATCAAAATTGTTGGCTCTTGGGTCAAGTGCAGTCACTCCCTTCTCTTTCCTTCCAGTTCTATCCAATGAATGATAATCATCCAAACATATCACAGTGGTTGTGTCACTGATGAGTGTATTGGAATCAGGATTTCCACCTTTTGGTGGTTCTGCTGCTCCTCCAAACACACTGGTTAGCCTTCTCATGAAGGTACTCTTGCCACAGCCAGAGTCAGCTGCTAGACCAATCACCACTGTCTGTGAGTCACCTGCTGCACATGTTATCACACATGGGCTGCTTCCTCTCCTGCTGCTTCTCCTGTTGCCTGTCGTGTAAAAAACTACCTGTTTTTTATGAAATCCTAAATGTGTTTTTGATGAGATGGGGCAGTTTATGTTGAGAGATTGTGTTGTGTACACTGTGCAAACTGCCATTTTTTTCTTTTCACTCTCTTTCTCTCTCTCACACTTCTCAGAAAGAAAGATTCAGAGAATTTGAGAGAGAGGAAATGAGTTTGAGTTGGCTTTAATTTGTTTAGGAGGAGATTATGTGAGAGGACACTTCAAGAAGTGTGGAACACATATTATATAAGAGGGGGAAATTAAAACCAAAGGCAGTTTTGGCAGAAAAGAAAATTTCTTGGCACTGTTGATGTGAGGCTTGTGCGTCTTTGTTGTTTTATGGGTTTCTGTGATTACCCCTTGTTTTGCACAAACTTGGAGGTGATTTTGAAGTTAGAAAAGAAGGGATGTGAATGCAATCAATCAGCAGGCAAGGGATAGAATTGTCTTTTGATGTCATTTTCTTTGCTTGAAAATCAAAGAAAATTTGATAGAAGATATTTCTCTTTATTTATTGGAAAAAGATGGAATTGTTGATGAGGTGATGCCATGGTATATGTGAAAAAAACAGGCAGAGAAGGCTGGGTGGTTATTAGATGCAGCTTGGATATTTCTCATGCCACATGGCATCATTATTGTGGCTGTTTAAGGATGAGGGGTTTAGGGTGTTGAGTGGAGCAGATATCTGGAGCATATGCACTTAAATTCAATCTTGGACTTTAGTAGTATTGTTCACTGTGTGTATGTACAAATTTGCCCTCTTTTGTGCTTCTGATGCATTTGTGTCTACTCTTTCTATTGGAAGCCATATTGCTCAAGGTCCACAATTTTCTAAGTCACAAAAGAGACTGAAATCACAAAAAAGGGGGAAAGATTGAAATCACAAAAAGGGTTAAGGTTGGGGTAAGGAGTACAACAAGCATATGCTTGATAACCACAAATGTGAAGTTTTTCCTGCAAAGCAATGCCAAATTGAAAAAGAAAAAGGTCACTTTTATCATCATTATTCACAATTATTTTATAATTATATATATAATATAATTTAAATAAAATAAATTCTATTTATTATAAAATAAATTATATCAACTCAACTCAAATTATATTATATGAACAATTATATAAATAATTATAAATTATGATAGTAAGAATAGCGGTGCTTATATTCAAATACTGCTAGACATATTATACAATGATTGCTTCCATGAAATTATTATAAAACCTCACATGTGTGCTCTAATGGTGAGGGTTTGACCTCATGACTTTCAATTTACCAAAAAAATGACATTATGATAAGAATTTAATATTGCATGATGGTTGGACTATACAAATATATGAATCAATGCTGCTTCAGCAAAAGGAATGTGAACTTGTGACCTATATTGACTTCATGGAGCA
>JANHAO010023452.1:0-11901 GCA_026873985.1 Saraca asoca
CTTCAAAAGGTTTGAAGGGCACTTTGGACTTTTGCCAATATTTCGGGGGCCTACTGGGTCACACACATAACAGGAAATGACATGGTCAATGATAAAATTATATTTTGGACATATTTGATGTCCAAGGACTAAAGTGCAATTCAGTGTAATTGCGTTGGGGCCAAAGTACAAAGTTTGAGAAACTTTGGGGCTGTTTTGAAAAAGGAAAAACTAGTTTCCCTTTTGCCCAAAACGGTGCCATTTTGCTCACTTAATGAGGAGCCAAAACGACGTCGTATCTTCCCTTGTGTGGATGGCATATGATGCTTCCTGAAAGCTTCCTTCTTCATGCAATATGCTTTCCTAATTCGGTGAGACCGAGAGGGAGAAAGGAAGCTTCAGCCAGGGCTGACCGAACATGGAGGGAAGGGAAGAAGGGCCAGAAAAGTTTCGAATCTTGGCTCCATCCTATCCCATTCAAGCTCCTCAACATGCTAGGACTTGGAGAGGAAGCTTTTGAGGCCATATGGAGGATTTTCTTGGTGTGAAGATCCACACACTTCCACTGTAAATGAGCTGGACTAAAGAGCTCCACTTTCACTCTAGATTTGATCTAGGGGTATTTGGGACCTTAAACCAGTGGATCCTTGGGAGGTTTGCTTAGCCAAAGGGGAGAAAATTTTTGAAAATTTCAGACCTTTATTGCCCCTCAAGGCCAAGCAAACCCATCACAAACCCTAGCTAACTTTATAACGAAATTTACTGGACCTGTCAGGGAAGAGGCAGAAACCTCGAAAGGACCATGGAGGGAACTATATATAGATGGGTCCTCATACGAGCAAAAGACAGGGGTAGGAATCCTTTTGATCAGCCCGGAAGGGCATAAAATCCTTTGCACCTTGAGGTTTGAATTTTAAGTTACCAATAACGAGGCAAAATATGAAACTTTGCTCGCAGGACTCCATCTAGCAAAAGAGGTATGAGCTAAAAAGATGAAAATCTTCAGTGATTCCTAACTAGTCATTTGCCACATAAAAGGGGAATATCAAGCAAAGGGACCAAAAATGATTGTCTACTTGCAAAGGACTCAAGAGCTGCTGAACAAATTTCAAAGGTATGAGATTAGCCAGATCCCTCAAACTTGAAATACGCATGCAGATGCACTAGCTCACTTGGCCGTAGCCATGGACACAAATTTTTTGGGCACAATATCGGTAGAGACTCTTCCATCTCCAAGCATTGAATAGCAAGATGCCGTAATGACAACCGTTGTGACACACGACTCATGGATGAGTCCAATTTTAAAGTACTTATGGGATGGAGAGCTCCTGAAAGTTAGAATTGAAGAGTGTCGCATGCGATCTTGAGCTGCCAGATACTGTATTATCGATGATACACTTTATAGAAGGGGCTTGTCAGCTCCACTCCTTAGATGTCTTGATAGTCCTGACTGCAATCTTGTCCTAGAGGAAATTCATTTCAGACACTATAGAAACCAGTTGGGGGGTTGTCACGGGCTCAAAAGGTCCTTCAGCAAGGTTTTTTCTGGTCGACCGTGAAATGGGACATGAT
Organism: Saraca asoca; assembly: GCA_026873985.1. NCBI lineage: Eukaryota > Viridiplantae > Streptophyta > Magnoliopsida > Fabales > Fabaceae > Saraca > Saraca asoca. The sequence continues at coordinate 1,552 of JANHAO010023452.1, forward strand.
CGACCTTATCAAATAGTGCGACAAGTGCCAAAGATTTGCCAACGTTCCTTAAGCTCCTCCAACCTACCTTCAACAAATGGTCAACCTTTGGCCTTTCACAATATGGGGGATTGACCTAATAGGACCTCTCCCCATAGGTCGCAAAAACTACAAGTATGCAGTGGTAGCTGTAGATTATTTTACCAAATGGGCAGAAGCAAAAGAACTAGCCCAGATTTCTTCCTCTCAAATTAAGAGATTTGTTTGGAATAACATTGTTTGTCAGTTTAGCATCCCTCATCAGATAGTGACTGACAATAGGACACAGTTTACCAGTGAGCAGTTTATCAAATTTTGCAATAACCTTGGGATTTTGAAGAGTTTTTCATTAATAGACCACCCTCAAACCAACGAGCAGGTTGAGGTGGTGAATGAAATCATTAAGCAAATTCTAAAGAAAAAATTAGAAGCTAGAAATGGGGGATGGGTAGATGAGTTATTGAATGTTCTATGGGCTTATCAAACCACGACTTACAGCACCATAGGAAAGACCCTTTTTTTAATGGTCTACAGAACTGAGGCCATAATACCAATGGAGTTCGAGGTAACCTCACATCGGAGAGCTACTTTTGATCTAGAAGGGAATAACTAACTACTCACTGCGAGCCTTGATCTTGTCGAAGAGCTAAGGGACACTGCTCGTCTCAGGGTCGTGACCTACCAATAGTGGGTCACAAGTCATTTTAATCAAAGGGTCCGAACTTGAAACTTCAAAGTAGGCAATCTCGTCTTGTGCTTCATTCTATCGGGAGGTCGTAATCCCAGCAAAGGAATATTGGTTCCCAATTGGCAAGGACCCTATGTGATAAAAGAGAAATTGTGAAGTAGAGGATATCGTTTGGCTAACGTCGAAGGGATGGGTTCCGTCAAGCATGGAATGCCGAACACCTTTAGCCATACTATCAATAAAGGCAAATTCAGTCTCATGGATTTGTAATATTCTTTAAGGTTTTGAATTAAATAATGATCAAAGAATCTCTTTGTCCTTTTATATAATGTTTCGCATACTCTTTAATGTATTTCGCTAGCAGTTAACATTACTTAAAGAAAAACTATACTCTGCGTGGATAGCTTGACCAAGCCATCTCACAAGGTGAAAATGCTAGAACCCCACATGCCATAACTTAACATCACCCATTCGAGTCCATGCAGTTCGCCAGTGGATCAATTAATGAGATGACAAAATGTTTGATAGATCACAAAATTCAAAATAAAGATGTCCAAATTATACAAAGTATTAAACCAGATTACAAAAATGCAAAATAAAATTACAGAGGTGCCAAAGGGGGCGGGGTTGGAGGGCTAAAGGAATCTTGTGGAGTGAAGGAATTCAAGATAGCCATGGGCAGATCTTCTGTCACTTGTTCTCTGGCCTCTCTTTGATTGCCTCCTGCATTGCTGGAGCGCCCTTAGCTTGCTCTGCACCTTGAAAAGGAAGATCACTAATAGCCTCAACATCTGGAGGAGAGGTCATCTCTGCACCCTCGATGAAGCCCTGGATAATTGCTTCTATTTCCCTGCTAAAGAATGAAAAATTGAGGTCAAGGTGTTTCTGCCAAAGGGTGTACATGAAGTTGTTAGCGATTTCAGAAATGGCAGCTTCTCTGGCCTAATTAACTAAGATAGAAGTTTCCCCCTTACTTTAATGATCTCCTCCTCAGCCCATGTGGCCTTTTCCTCAGCTCGCTTGGTAACCTTCTTAGCTTGCTTGATTGTTTCCTCAGCTTGCAGTGCCTTATCTTCAGTGTGAGCTACCCTTTCTTGAGTGGCTTCAGATTGCTTTTGGAAGCTTTCTACCCCTCATAATATTGCTGCCACATCTTCCTTCCCTTGTTGAAGCTCGTCATGAGCTCTACGTAGCCTTGGGGTTAAGTCAACCATCTCATCTTCCCACTTTTTCTTCAATTCAGCTACCTCTTTGGTCATCACTGCTAGGTTGGCCTTGAGCTGACCTTGCTCTGCCTCCCAGATCTAGCTCTCATTCCTTAGCTTTACTGCCTCCAACGCCCCATAAAAAGGAATAGCAAAAATTTAGGACATAAATAAAGGATTAAAGGGAAACTAGAAAGAAACAATACTGACCATCAAATAGTGGTTGGTTAATATCTTCGCTAGAGAACTCCTTTGAATCCTATCATCTTTTAGGGATTTTGTCTGAGCCCCTAAGATTTGGCCTACATTCTTGTTAACAACATCTTAGAGTGCCAAAGTCTTGGGTCCCAAACCTCTAACTTAGGACTTCAAAGCACCCTCAGCCCTCGCTATTGGATCAGCAACAACCTCCTATCCTCCATCAATTCTTTGCCTTTTAGAAAGAGGCCCTGTTGGAGCCTCCTCTCCACAGCCCGAATACCTTGGTCTCACCTTTTTAGCCTCAATTGGTCCCAACTGAGAAACACGAGTCGAAGCAAGCAGGGTTTCCTTTACTATCATTAGGGTGAGAGGATCATCGATTTGAGCTAGCGCTGGGATGGTAGCAGAGGAAGAAGCCTGGCCAGCCTGACCAAGAACTGGTGTAGCTACAGAGGAAGAAGAATGATCAACATGAGAAGAGGCTGGGGGAGCAGTTCACTTCAACCTCGCAGGAGGTAGGACCAAGTTGATTCTCCCCATGTCACCTTGTTCGTTGAAATTGACTGGGGGAACTTCCCTCATCCTATGAACTTCAACCTCCAGTGAGTGGTTAAAAAGTTCAGTACCAAGAGTAGGAGAAAGTCTGTGAGCTTGCAAGAGGTCCTCGTCAAACTTTGAGTTATTCCATAAGTCATTGTAGATGGTAAACTTGCTAGCACCTTGACCTCCCCTGCACTTAACTCCAGCCTCTCCTTTCCCACTCCATCTACAAAGAACATAACGAAGGTTAAACTTAAAGCAAAATGAAAGACAGCGGACACTTGGACTCTCTCAGATCGCTCACCCAGACTTGAATTAAATGAGAAATTCTAAAGATGACGTAAGGATGGGCAGGAAACATAGAACTAACGGGTCTTACAAGGGCCCACATTGGATTTCCCTCTCGCATCCCCACGAGGCAGCACCCTCTTATACTTGGAAGTGTGAGGTAAAAGATAACAAACCCCTTCCCTCTGTCCAGCGGTCTTGATACTGTAAAGATAATAGAGGACTTTAGCGCTGGGAGGAGGGAGGCCATTTTCAAGATGAACTAGTGCTAAAGATGTCAATATGGAGTATGCATTAGGGGTCAACTGAGCTAGAGCGAGCTTCAACTCATTCAGGAAATCAATTACGTATGGGGGGACTGGGAACCTAAGACCTACATTAAGGTGATGAACACTTATGGTAGTAAACTTAACGAGAGGATGAGCAGCGTGGTTGTCGCTAGATGGTGCCATAACGCGGTAGCCCTTCGGGAAAAAGTACAACTTAGCAATCTCCCCCAATTCTTTGAATTTGATACTAGAAGGATAACACTTGAAGGAGAATCAGCTTCGACCCCTTTTGGTCTAGAATAACCTATAAACCTACTAGCAACCTTACCACTCTGGGAGGTCACACCCTTGGCGGCACAAAGCACTCCCTTACTCCCTTCTGACTTGGTATCCTCATTGACTATTAGGCGGCAGCGGCAGCGTTTATGGGGCTGAGACATCTACACAAGAAAGAAAGAAAGAAAAAGAAAACGATCAGGCCGCTGAACACAGATCGGTCACTAGCCTAAAAATAACCTGACCTAAAGAAAGGTGGCTGCCACCTTAAGACACCTAGACCCAAAGACACAAATGGAGTCTCAGCTTTAAAGCCAGAAAACCTGGAAAACTAGTTGAAAACTCTGCCACCACCAAAAGCCCTAAGCACTTACTAATAAACAGATAAAACACGACCCATATCCTGACTTTCCATCAACAATAGACACACCCATAAAGGCCCTAAAATCAAAATGTAGAAGCACTAGGTTAGGGATAGAAATTTACCTTGTCAGTCGAAGAGGAAGTCTGAAACGTAGATGCAAACGATGCCTAGTAGCACGAACTAGGCTTAGCGAAGTCGAAGGAATTGAAATAAGGTCGAAATGGGTAGAGAGTAGTGGATGGTTGCAAATTCTGTGGAGGGATGGAAAGGAAAGGTCTAAAATTGGCAGATTTCAAATAACAGATGAAAAAAGGGGGGAATGTCTCCCCAAGTTTTTATTGTGAATAAACCAACCGTTAGATCTCAAAACTTTCTAGACAACCCTCGATCTTATGGACCAGTGCACATTGACATTTAAAATCGAGACATGCCCCTAGAGACAGTAATCATTGCACTGTCTATGGAAATCGAAGAGACACTTGTGAAATAAACGTGTTAAGAGACTTGCAGGATCGCCAAATTGTGAATAAATGAACTAATTTGCACCTCTCATTCAATCTCTAGCTCAGGCACACCTGGTGCGAATGCACTAAGGCTCACAAGCTCATTCTATCTTTAGCTCGGGCACACTTGGTGCAAATGCAGTAAGCCTCATGAACTCTTTTGATCTTAGCTCGGGCATACCTAGTGCAAAAGTACTAAGCCTCATGAGCTCATTCAATCTCTAGCTCAGGCACACCTAGTGCAAATGCATTAAGCCTCACGAGCTCATTTGATCTTAGCTCGGGCACACCTAGCACAATGCATTAAACCCCGTGAGCTTGTTTTACCTTCAGTTCAAGTTCATGACTTACGAACTTGCTTTAAGTAAGACGTAGTACGCATCATCAAACTGATTACTCACAGTTTTCTTATGAGTTGAAAATCTGCTATTGACTAGGTCATTTCAGTGCTTAAGGTCTACAACCAGAGTGGATTGATTTTATCCATTAAATACTAAGCTCGATATTCAATTAAGCATAGCAAGCAGAAACTAATATGCAAAAAGAGCTCAGATATGATTTTCTACAACACACGACAATCAGTTGTGCACTCAAAATATTAAGAAAAGGGGCAATATTCATTACAAAACCTTTTTCAATGAGGTAAGTCAACACAAGGAAATTCTGATTACAAAGACTAAGATAGACCTACAACTACAATAAGCAGGAAGAGCTGCCCTATCAGAAGTCATGGCTTGTAGAGCAAGACACACAGTCCCAGCTCCTCTTTCTTGTCTTCCTCTAAAGTTAAGAGCTCGTCCCTCAACTCCTTGACTCCCGGGTGTTTAGGGGAACCAATCAGAATATCTTGCCATGTAAGGAAACCAAAGAGCATCGGTGAAGAGTTGCTTTAATCATGAAGAGGTGATGGAGAAAGATAACAAAACTTTTTGAGATCCTCAAAGAGAACTCACCTTCAGAAACTTTGCATAACAAAACTTTTCAAGATCCTCAGAGGAGAGTCCTCACAGCAGATCGAACATGCTTTGCTTCCTCATAAGAGGCTTATCAAGGGCACTCACCAGGCTATTCTATGAAGAAAGGAAATTTCCCATCGCTTATATAGATTGATCCGACCTTTTGAAGGATCCAAAAGGTGTCCAGATGTTCTTGATTGAATAACCTGAAAGAAAGATCGAGTCACCTTGCCAACAGCTATAAAACATACACAGTGGAAAGCTGAGCTTTGACATGATCATTTGGGAGGTTACAGGCAGAGGCTTTGATTAGAACAGTGTTGTGGACAGGCAACTTGGTAGCATTGCAAGCCATGGATAAAGGGCCCCTACCTAAAAAATGCACGACTAACTCCCAACTCATAGAGCCAACTGAGAGTTGGGGGCTGATGTTATGGGCGCTTTTAGATCAGATAGAATGGATGAGTGAAGGCCCAAAGAATCGAGTAAGAAAGTAAGGAGGCATGACCTAACTCAGTGAGGTCACTAAAGTTAGGCAGCAGGCCGTACGCCGCACGACGTGAGCTCGTGGCTTCTAAATCAAACAAGGCTATAGCAAGCTCCTTTCGACATGATTGGGAACAACTAATGTCTGATAGGCAGTCTGAATACTTTACCAACTTGTAAATCAGCCTCCAAAGTTTGACAATAATTTGCCTTTCATTTATTGCTTGACGTTTAGCATTTAATGCTCAGTACAAATGTAATTATAGTTTTATAATGATAAATTATGACTTGTAACCCTCCCAACTTCTATAAATAGGGAGGGAGAGCCATTGTATAAAGATAGAAAAAAATATTTGCAGAAACTTGACCAAAATAGTCATAGGCGTATGTAATATTGTTCTGTGTAACAAAACAATTGCCCATAGCCGATATAACTACCATGGACGTAGGAGTCATCTTAACTTTAGCCGAATCATGATAAAATTCTTTGTATTTTCTCTGCTCTTCCTCTTAATCTCTCGCCACCTTCTTGTTCCCCTTTCACTCTCAATAGTAGTCTAGTTCTTAGAATCCCTCATTGATCAATTACTAAAATCAACCATCAACAACTATGTATACTGATAGTAATGTTATTTATCTTGACATTTTTATGTGGTCACGGTTATTCTTATCTTACAATCTATGGTCTTAAATATTGATAATATGCCTTTATCTAAAGCCTAAACCCACATAAACTTAGAATAAACCTAAGGCCTAAGCCAACCCTCAAACCTAAGTCAACAATTCTATGCCACATGCCCAAAAGACCCACCCTGATATGACCCATTAGATGACTATAGTGATGATAATAGTGAGGAATCATCTGATGATGATTATGTAGAAGGAAGGGGGTGGCCTCCTTTATACTAATTCAGATAATGAAGATATGGAGTACAAATGTCAAAAGATATTAAAGATATCTTAGACAATAATGAGGGAGAAGAAGAAAGTGATAGAAGTATATCAAGTGCTAGCAATGAAGAAGCAAAGGTTATGTTGGATGGTGACTTGAGTTCTGGTAGTGAGAATGAAGATGATGAAGAAGTTGTCAATTATAGCAAAAAAAATTAGAGGAAAAGTGTTTACCTACCAAGAGAATGGAAAAGCCCATCTTGAAAAGAACCTAGTTTTTGGTGATGTAAATATATTTTGGAAGGAGCTTCAAGACTTTATCATAGAAGAGAATTTTCATATGATAAGAAAGAAAAACGAAAAAGCAAGGGTTACTATGATATGTGCAGGGGAAGGTAGTCTATAGAGAATACATGCCTTTTTATTGCTTGATGAGGTAACATACATGGTGAAATCGTATAGGGGTGAACACACATGCATGAAAAATAATCCACTTGGATGGCTGAAAAACTAGAGAGAGTTCCTTGAAAGCTGACCCTCACATGAGTTATAAGCTTATGTATAATGAGTTGAACAAAAAGTATGGAGTCTAACCACATCAGATGCAGTTGTTTAGAGTAAGGAAGAAGATAATAGAGGAAGTTAAGAGAAAGCATGATAAGAGTTTCAAAAGGATTCCTAACTATGGATGAATGTTATTGGTCATAATCTTGACAGTGTGGTGAAGTTGATTATCACCCTACAATAGAGCTTAATAAACCTCTAACATTTAAGAGATTTTTTGTTTGTCTAGATGTATACAAACAATGCTTAATAAAAAGATGTAGATTTTTCATTGGATTGGATGAGTACCACCTAAAGGGACATTTGTAGGGGTTTTACTAGCAGTTATATCTATAGATGAAAATAATGGATTGTTCCCAATTGTATTCATGGTGGCTAAGAAAGAAATTAAAGACTATTGGGAATACTTTGTAAACTATTTATATGAAGCTACAAGACCTGGCAAAGAAGATAACTTATTTACCTTTATAAGTGACAAATAAAAGGTACTTAAACTAACTATTATATGACAATTTCATATTATCTTAATGTATTTCTCATAACATTAATTTTCCTGGCTATTCACCTTTAGGAGCGGCCTGATGCTATAAAGAAATTCTGACCAAATGCTTGGCATAGACATCACTTAAAGTATTTGCTACACAATTTTAAGGCAAAACACTCATTTGCCATACTAAGGGACTATTTTTGGATGGTATTAACAACTTCTAACCCATTCATGTTCAAGCTAGCCATAGAAGAAAATTAGAATATTGATGATGGTGCATACAAAACATTGAATAACATTCTAGTTGAAAGATGGAGTAGGCATGCTTTTGATCTTTGTACTAAAATTCCTAACATTACCAACAATGTATGTAAGCCTTTCAATTTATGGATCAACAAACTTAGAGACAGACCTGTACTGAGCTTGGTAGATAGTCTTAGATGCAAAATCATGAAGATTTTTATAGGAAATATGTACAAGGTTGCACATAGAGCCACAAGGTCAGTAAAAGAATTATGGATGAGCTTAATGGAACATTAAGGGATTGTGCTCATTACAAGGTCTTTGCTTCTAGAAGAAACCAATTTAAGGTTAGAGATGGGTTCACAAGATTTGTGGTGCATTTGGATGAGAAAAAGTGTAGTTGTAATGCTTGGGAAATAAGCGGACTAACTTGCAAGCATGTTGTAGCCTGTATTCTACATAACCATGGGAACATATAAAACTATTGTCATAAGTTTTAGTATCACAAATGTACTAATAGACATATTCACAAATTCTCACCCTTTTACTTAGCCTTAACACACTTGAAGAAGTTGTGGTATGGCTATCCTTATTGACAAGGCTTGCTGGTTGACCAAGAAAGAGCAGGAGAAGGCAGGTGGATTAAGGGTCAGCCTCATCAAAGGCAAAGAGATATGTTACAGTCAAGTGTAGCAATTGTATGTAGCCGGGTCATAACTTAAGAGGCTATCAAAGAGCCCTTGTCTAACTGAAATGCCTAAGAACCAAGAAGGCATTTCTCGTAATGAAAATGAAATAGATGCATACTTTTAAACATTAAATTTGCTACTTTAGATTTCATATTTTATATTTGCAGGTTGCAACTTCCATATCAACCTAACAAACCTCAACCTAGCAGCATGATATACTTTTACCTTTTATGACAAAGTCAAGAGCGACTAACAAGAAAGTTGCTACAATCTGCTCAGTCAAAAGTCAAGAAGCAATATTTGGCTAAGAAAGCAAAATAGGTAGCAGTAAACTAGAGAGATTAAGTCTACTTATAAAATGAATTGTTTAATAAAAATTCATATATGTGTTGAGATTCTTTTATATCACATGTATTTTACAAAATACTAGAGAATAAGGAGGAGCCATATGGGGCCATCCCAAGCAAGTGAACAGGTCACAAGTGAACACAATTGAAACTCAAGAAAGTATCAACCTCACTACCCTATCTAGGAAGGTGCCTATTGCTAAGAGAGGTTTATCTATGGAAGTCAAGGGTTCATCTAGTAGAGGTGGTTCTACTAAATCCAAGTAAATAGAGACAAAATGAGTGAAGGCAGTGAAGGTTTCATCTATTAGAGAATATTTTGAAGTTGGAAAATCAATAGTGACTGACTCTATTTTCAACCACTTTAATGGTTTTATGTTATTTTTTTAAGACAATTGCTACAATGAAAGTACTACGTACCCCTTACTCACTTTTCTAAAAATTTATGTAAGGGAATTTGGTGTTTTCTTTATGTCAGTATTTTATGTACAATTTAGGTGAAGCAATCGAATATAATTATTCCAATTATGTCTAAACACAAAACCCTAAAAAAATAACAAGCAATTATTGCAAAAGAATAAAACAAAATTTTAGTGAAAATGATTTAAAATTTAATAACAATAACAAAAAAAAATAGAACAAAATAACATGCATTTTCAAAATTAATTTTCATTAAAATAAGAAAAATTACAAACAATAATTTTTGCTCTTCCTTGAACAAAAATTTTGTGCTCTCACAACACAACGACCAGTAAAATGAAGAGTACGATGCAAAATAAAACACCTTACCAAGAATGGTTCTAAGTGTTCCAACACTTTTACTCTTGAAGAAATCTTCCTCAACCCATCTTTCAGTTGCACAATTTCATTGCTCTCAACAAATTTTTACTCTTTTCCTTTATGTTGTATATTTCCATCTATTAAATAGCCTCTACCATCATTACTATTAGCAACCTATGAATAAAATATACAGCCAAAATCACACCTATAGTATAGCCTATTCTTGCTCTTCTTAGATCTAGAAATTTTAATAGAGTATTATTAGCCTAGATCAATCTAAGCTACATATTTTCTTTAGTTTTAATATTGAAAAATAATTTTATCTAACAATATATTGTAGAGTTTTTAATTTTTTGTTTTACAGATTCAAAGATATTTTGATTCAAGCTTTAAGAAGATCCAAGATTAGTTTTAGGACTTATTTTGTTTGATAAGATCTTTTATAAATAATCTTAGATGATTTTTGATCTAGAACTATTAATTAAACAATGAAATAGAGAGAATTATTTGAAAACTACTTGAAGAAAAATGAGATTTTATAAAACTATTTTTTAT
>JANHAO010023453.1:0-11893 GCA_026873985.1 Saraca asoca
GGGACCTGACACCACCAAATGTAGCAAACCCCCAATTTGGTGGCAACTGGAATTGTTGCTAATTAATGAAGATTGAAACTAAAAACTAAATTATTTTAAAATCGTTATTTTTTGGTGGCACAATTAAATAATGATCGAGATAGAAATACTTGATAAACATTTTTAGTAAAATGTATCAATCAAATTATGTTATCATGGTATAAATAGAATGCAAATAGATAAAATAGAATTAAGCATAAGAATTACTTACATTTTGCATATGATTCATTGTGTAATATTGATTGCCTCTTGACAGGTACACTCCTCTTGCAAACCCTAACCGTCACTGAAGGGGAAAATACTTACTACCATATGATAGGATGGTTATGATGGGTTTTATGACCCATCTTAAAAAACAATATTTTCTAGGTGATAATTTGACCTACCACTAGAAAATATCCAGTTCAATATTTGGATCTAAGTACTATTACATAACTCAACTTTAATGTCATTAATCAGACAACTATGCCATGACATTAAAATAAACTTCTAAATTATGTTTGATGCAAAATAGAAAATTTAACAATTTCCCACTTAGGTCACATAATTTAGAAATTGTGGTCACTTTAAGTAAATGTCAAAGCAAATATGATACTATTTCACACATAGGTGTAAATTGATATCATAACCATCCAATAATATAGGCCATTTATCTGACAGGGATATTAATGTCATACATATCACATACCTATATCTAGCTAATGAAAATTGAACATAAAATATGGATAACAAAATTTACATAACAATCGTGACTATATGTAAATCTCCACACAATGGTCCTCGAATTCGCCCGTGATGCCAAATGAAAATCAATATTCTCAAAACAATAGTGAGATAGGATCTAAATATCTCTAATAACATATCATAATCAGAAAATGTGCACAAACAACAATATATGACAACTAGACCTACTTATGGGCCAATTAGGCCAAGCATAGGCTAAGGCCCATAGGATATACTGAGCTTTGAGTCTAAGCCTAAGCTTGGGCCTAAATAATTTTAGGCCCATTATGAATCAAGGCCTTGGCCCATAGCTATAAACTAAACACAGGCTTAATCCTATAATCCCGCAACCCTCTACCACCTATAAAATAAACAAAATAGTGAATAGCTAGAGTAAAATAAAAACCATGTCTAATTCTGAGACTCATATTCCTAAAAGAATGTGTTCAATTCTATCCAAATGTCGAGGAAAAATAAGAAGATAAACAAATGTTACAGGGGTTTGGTATGACAAAGCTATATCTAACAATAGATTGAAAGCACTTATAATTGGACTTCTGCTATGAGTTTTCACCAAATTGATGGAAACTGCTAAACTCTTAAATATGACAATATATTTGAGGCTAGTTCAGCATATTTGCCATTTGAACACGTAGAAAGAAGTAATATTGTATATATAGAACCTATTCCCATGGAGTATGAAACTAAATAACAAGTCCTCTTCTTTCTTTGAGAAATCCCCATTACTTTCTCCCAAAGAATGGCAAACTTGAAATCCTATCCATAATATATTAAGATTTTAGAGATGTATAATAATTTCTAGTTCACTTGTAGTCAAGGGCCTAAAATGAACTTTGTATATTTGTAGGCAATGCAAATTCTGAAGTCAATGATTAAATAATTAGCATTCAAAGTTAAGACAACTGCCACACATAAATTCAGATAGCATTACACTCTATACAAGATAATCAGTAAGCTATCTACAACTGTAAACATACTCTTGTGCAAACCATGTAAGAGGAAATTTAGGATGATGATAGTCCATTGTGTAACTATTCAACTTAAATGAAGTAAACAAGAAAATCACTGAAAAGTGAATTTGCACTAGATTCAAGTACACATCTAGTTTCCCTAAATATCACGTAGCATACAATAACCCATCATAAAATAACTAAAATGGAAGAATGACACCATATGCAACTTATCAAATATAGCATGCTTAAAAAAAAGATATACATATGTTTAAATCAATGAAAGCTATTTGGATAGTAAATTATATTGAATCAAAACAAATAGGATGGCCACAAAGACAAGTTCTGGTAAACTAGGATAGATCAAAACATAGACATGAACAAGTGTTGTATCCAATTTCTCATACTCATTAAATTGATGACACAAACAATAATGTTAGTTGCCATTGCTTGATTAAACTAATAGCTACAAAGGCAAGTGTAATGCCTAACATTGCAGTCTTTGAAAGCATATAACAATTAAGTGATAAGATCCTTTTCCACCCATTATGTTACAAAGGAGCAATTTCCAAGGAAAAATTATTGAATCAGTAGGATACTATAGACTTAATTAATCTTACAAATTACTTGACCATCAATAAACATATTCTATCATAATATAAGGATTAAGTCATGAAATGAATCTCTAAAGTCAAAAAGAACAAAGCTAAAAAAAATGAAAGAGTAAACAATTAAGAATACCTTACTAACTTTGGTAATGTGAAGTATAAGGCAATGTGGTTGTTATCTTTTCCTTCGCTATCTGCATCATCATTGTTGAAATATAACTCATTATCATCATCATCCTTGTCATCCTTTGAAAAACCAAATGCTTCTATGATATTAAAATAATATATTTTAAGAACTTCACTAGTATTAAATGATAAAATAATAACTAAATAAAAAACTTTATGATAACTTACCCTCTTTGGCATATATCCAATCCTCAAGGCAAATAAGTGACTCAATAGTCCTTGGATTTAGTGAACTTCTTATAGGACTTATCACCTTCTTTGCAATATTGAAGGTCAACTTAGATGGAATGTAGATACTGGTATAGCCAATATGCCAAGGGCTATTAATGACAATATTGGGTACTGCAATTTCCAATACTCAAGAACATCTATATCAATCTTGTAGTCTAAATTCTTTTCATCTAGATACTACTTTTATTGAGATTGCTCAGACTAACTCAACCTTGAACTCAAAAAGTCTTCATAATCGTCTAAATCAAAATCAGTATCACTTCTAGGACATAAAATCATCCCACTACTACTTTCCCAAGCTATTGGTGTAATAATTATGGAAAAGTTCTTGTTGTACTCTTCAAATAAATCAGAAAGTGTATGAGAAACAAGTGTCAAGCAATATTGATAACCATCACCATATGTTTTTTTGTAACAATATTCTAAAAACCTAAACTTGTACCTCAGATCTAAGACAATAGCACAAGAGAAAACCAAATTGTAATCAGACTAATATTTGTCAAACTTTAGTTTCATCTGTAAGACCATATTAGATATAAAGTTGTGAGGTGCTTGCATTGCTAGTAAAATATGAGTATGTACCTTCCACACTCCTCTAAAGTAAACATTATATGTAGGAGTCTTACTAGCAAAAAACAAGTTTGTTACAACTTAGAATACCTTCAAAAATTGGAGAAGCAATTACACTTTCTCCCACTCTTCTTTAGAAAGCACAAAATGGTTGAAAGTATTATCATGCCTTCCCCAACATTGCCAAGCAAGTTTGAAATATATCACATGATCTAGTATCAAATATGTACCATTCCATATGATTGCTACATTAGTTCTTAACTTTTTGCTAGGATTCAAATGATAGTTATGTTAGCCTAGGCTACACTAGCTACACTTTTTTTCTCAGTTTTAATGTTGAAAAATAATTTTAGTTTATATTACTATCTGACAATATACTTTAGTGTTTTGATCTATTTTGTAGGTTCAAAGTAAGTGATTTAAGAGATCCAAAATTAGGGCTAGCAATTATTTTATTTTTATAGGATCTTTTGTAAATTAACTCGAATGAGATTTGATTCGAACAATTATTTTCATAATAAGGTAGATACAAATCACTTGAAGAAAAACTAAAACCAAATATTTTTTTAAACAAAGCTTTTATACAATTTTTTTTACAAGCACAGATTTTATAAAATTATTTTACACCTTGTGAATCGATTCAAGAATTGATTCTTTGAAGAACTTGTGAAAAAGCATACTAGAATCAATTTATCAATATATTCGTAAAGAAAAGTTTTGAAAAATTCTTTTTACTGAAGGTTAGGAATTTGACCTAAATTAATTCAGCAATTGATTCAAGACCTAATCACAAAAGGCTATGATTCAATTACCAAATCAGTTCATTAGTTATAACTACTCCAAATCGATTCACAAACTGAAAGTTAGTTATTTTATTACAATCAGTTATAGCAGTTATAAAATCCCTAACCACCTTCAGTTTTTTAATAGATTTCATATTGTTCTCTCTCCTTTAAGTGTAAAAAACATAGAGTAATCAATTTTGAATCAAATTTCTCTCTACCTTACAAGATTTCCGAATCAAATTAAGAGTTTTTAAATCAAACCTCTACTGAATTCATATTAGCTATTTGAGATTTTATCTTAAACTTTATGGTATTGTATTTCTTACTTTACCTTGATATTTTATTATCTCAATTTTCTTTTGAGATTTCTAGGTTGATAGTGTTGACAGTAAAATCTAGTCAACCATAGTTCTGAATCCTAAACTACAAATTTGAATATGAAAGGAGAAAAAGAGAGAGAGAGGGAGAAAGAGAAAGAGAAAGAGGAAGAACAAAGAGACACCAAATATTTTTAATGTGGTTCAGCTAAAGTTAGTTTGATCCCTACGTTCACAGCTTTAATGACTCTTTGTTGAGTATATTATATCTAATGATTGTATATTGTGTTATATGTTTATGCACAATGATTTCATCCCCTTTTATAATAGTTAGGGGTTACAGTTTGAGTATAAATCTATAATAGATAAGTATCATGACTTGATTAGCATTACATAGTAAATCAGAATAGACGGTTATAATAGACTCCTATCAGAATAAGAGACTATACGAGCTTTCCCAATAGTGGAGGACTCTTTTTATGAGCTGCGAGCTGGGCCTTGCTCTCATAACCTGAGGTTGTTGCTTAACTTGCATTGACTAGTGATCTTAGCTTGCATTTAGTGACCTGGTATCTTAATTTGGTGGCCTTATTCTAGATGAGTTGGGCCTTTTCTAACTGAGTCTATCCATTAGGCTTTTACCAGCCTATTTATGTAGTACCAAAAATTACCCTCAACATTAGCCCCCAACTCTCAGTGTGATTTGTGGATTGAGAGTTGTAGTTCACTAGTAAAAATTGGAGATTGTGACCAGCTCTATTGTGTCATTTTGCCTACCTATACCATCATTATCACATTAATGTGCACACCTTTTTGTAACCATCAGTGTAGTAGCATCAAAACCCTATTTTTATTGGACCATTAGATCGAGGATGGTTGATCATTCTTTTAATCTAATGATGTGGTGGGTTGCATTATAAGGTGAGAAAACCCTTTATTCCTTCTTATTTGTTGCTTTTGAAAATCTATGCTTCAATTTTTCTTGTTTTCATGATCTCACCAAATCTTCAATATTTTCCATCTCCACTGCATCTACAATAGTAACCTTTAGGTTTAGTCAGATTGATTGTGCTTGTTTTTCTCTGGATTATCTTCTCAAACCCATCTCAATCTACTGATTCAATAAGTTCTTTAAATATAATCTTGACTTTGAGTTTCTTCTTTTTATGAATGCTTTGCTTTGTGACTTTCTGATATCTAGTAGCTTGACTTGGTAATGTGTGTTCATTAGATGTTAGGAAACTTTTCTCTGCTGGTTGGTTATGTTTGTTTGTGGGCCTATTACTATTCATGAAATCGATGTATCATTTGCCTGATATAGTGCCTGTAGGTTTAAAGGTCGTAGGTTACTGAGTTTAGCCTTCTTCTATTTCCCTAGTTATTGTGACCTAATAAGTTCATTGGTTAAGCCCCCCATGTTTTTAATAGTCTACGTCTTAGATGTGGTGATTTAAGGCATGTGTGGCCTATTGTATAGGAAACCTTATTATCCTTAGTTTGTAGGTAATGTCTACTTTTAATGACCTAATTGTTCCTTTTTTTATGTAGATAGTAGGTCATAAATGCCATAGTCATCGAATAAGGAGTGACGACGATTTTGAATCCCCAGCTTGAAGTGGGAAGTTGGTGTGTTCTGTAGATGAAGTGACCTCAGGGAGTGGTGAGGTTGTCTAGAGGTTTGTTGCTTATCTTGATCCTCTAAGGGCCAGCAGATTATTGAAAGTTAGGAGCCCTTAGATTATACAATGTTTACACACCACCCTTTGATCAGTAAACTTGATGACCTTAGAAGCATAGTTAAAACTTTCTGTTTCCTAAAGGGTTGTTGTATTTTGGCTCCTTCTCCCGCCAATCACACAGCTCATCCTCCTAAAGGGTTTGTTGCCATTAGTACCCAACATCTCACTGCTAGGCTTAGGTTCCCAGTCCACCCCTCTCTTGTGAAGCTTTTGAATAAGCTGTACCTTTCCCCTTTCCAGCTCACCCCAAACTCATACTCTCAGCTCACCTCGCTTGCCCTTTTATATCTTAAGAATGGTCTTCCTCCTTCTTCAATAAAAGTTTTTTTACTATCTTTCTAGCATTAAGAGTGTGGCTCAGAATGATAGGATTTATTACTTGTTGACTTGGCAAACCAAGTTTAAAAGGATCTTGCCATGGGGTGATGCTAAGGGCAAGTCCAATGTGGGGCTTTATAAAACCCACTAGTTCTATGTTTCATGTCCATCTCTCCATGATCTTCATAGTTTTGGTTTTGTCCTTACTCTTGGTAAGCAAGCTGAGGATGTACGAGCTTGTATGAATCTATTTTATTCCTTGATTTTTGACATTTTATTTTATTTTACAGACAGAGTTGGCAAGGAGAAACCATCATTAGAGGCTAGGGAGGTTAAGGTACTGGACCAGTTTGTCATTGTGGACGATCTAAAGAATGATCTCAGGCTTGACGAGGACCTCCTGTCTTTGCATAAGCTTACTCCAGCTTAAGACATTGAGTTTTCTAGAGACATAAGAGCTCGCGGAACTAAGGAGGTTAGTCTGGCAAACTTTGGAAAGTACGAAAACATGTTGAAGCCCAACCTCTAATTGCCACGATCCTCCTATCCTACTCGGTTCATTACTACTGCCACCACTTCATCGACCTCTACTTCTGCTACAGCCTTTATTACTATGAGGTTGTATTCTCTGGCTATAACATCTTCTTAAACACTAGTTTCTTCCTTTCATCTTAAGGTGGTTTGGATGGTTAAGGAGGTTGCATCCTTATCTAATCCTCCTATTAAAAAGCAAAGAATAAGTAGGGGGAAGAAGGTTGTTGTCACTTTGGAGGTGATACCCGAGATTGAGACTGAGAAGTGACCCTCCAATCTTGGCCCAAAGACAGAGGAGTGCTTTGACTTCCTTCAGGAGAACATTGAATCGATCTTGGGGCCTTGCAATAGGGTCAAAATGTTAGAGTTGAAGGAGTTTGTGTGGGAAGGATTAATGGGTTACATAGCTCACCATAGTCTGCTAGTGAGTAAAGTCTTTTCAACTTCGTTCTGTTGCCTTTTGTAATCTAACTTGTTCATTTCATAATTTTTTTTCAAAGCTTGTTGTCAATAATAAAGGAGAAGAATGCACTCTGAGCTTGGGATGAAGAAAATAAAAAGCTTGAAGGCGATTTGGCTATTGTGACTACCAAGGCATTAGAACTGAAGGAGAAAGTTAGGGATGGCAAAGTCTCTAGAAAGGGAGCCGAGGAAGCTTTGTCTTGTGAGATGGCAAATTGTGAGGCTATTACATCTAGCCTTCATAAAATTGTTAAAGAACTGATAATTGTAAAGGGTGAACTGGATGTGATAATGCAACAAGCTAAGGCTTCCAAAAGAAAATATGAAGTGGCTAAGAATGAGGTCGCTCAAGCTAGGAATACGATTGTATTGGTAGAAACTCGAGTTAAGGTGGAGACTGCCATGCTGATTGCATGAGCTGAAGAGGAGGCAGCATCTATGGCCACCACTAACTTTTTGTTCACTTTATGGAAAGAGCATCCAAAGATGGATTTTTTCTTTTTTGGTGGGAATGTTCTCAAATTCATCAAAAGCTTCGAGGAGAATGCAAGAGTGGCTTCTCCTGACAAGGGTTTGCAGCTAGCGGGTGAAGCTTCTCTAGCTTGGGACTTGATAGAGAGTAGCTTGCAAGCCATGGATATTGCTAATGATTAGACTATCGGTGATCAGCCTAGTTCACATGGGGGCCCTCCTGCCCAAGGCACAAATTCTGAGAGCCAGTCTCTCCTATAGGCCATGGTAGCTGTAGGTTTATATATTTTGAACCTTTACATGGATATTCTCCTCATTAAGGATTTTAATGGATTTTGTTATTTTTCTTATGCATCTTATTGAATGAATAGATCCCTACAAATCATAGTTCAATAGATATTAATCAAGTTGAATGATCAATCAGTCTCAGTAATGCTTTTTAGCTTCTGATAATGCATATTTATTAGGTCAAATGGCCAGTAGTTAGCATGGATGTTCTTTTGAGCATTAATGTGCCTCAACTAGTAATAAGTCATTAGCTGGCAATGAATTAAGCACCGATGTGCCTCAACTGGCAATGAATTGAGCATCGATGTGCCTTAACTAGCAATGAGCCATCAGTTGGCAATGAATTGAGCACCAATGTGCCTCAGCTGGCAATAAGCCATCAATTGGTAATGAATAGGTCATATCCAGTGTTGAATTAGTAGGTCGTATATGGTGCCAAAGAGTAGGTCGTATGCGGTGCCAAATAATAGCTCACATACGGTGCCAAAGAGTAAGTCGCATGTGGTGCCAAATAGTTGGTCACATGTGGTACCAAAGAGTAGGTCACATGTGGTGCTAAATAGTTGGTCACATGCAGTGCCAAAAAGTAGGTTGCATGTGGTGCTAAATAGTTGGTCACATATGGTGCCAGAGAATAGATCGCATGTGGTGCTGAATAGCTGGTCACATGCGGTGCCAAGAGTAGGCCATATGCGATGCTAAATAGTAGGTTGCATACAGTGCTAGGGAGTAAGTTGCATATGGTGCCAAATAGTTGGTCACATGCAGTGCCAAGTCTTTGTATGTCAAGTTAACTACCCGTTCCAGATTTAAGAGGTCGAGTGCTTATTTTTAGATTAAAAGTGCTTTGCTTGCAGATCAGAAGGGCGATAACTCACTTTTGGTATTCTATTCAAAAATTTGTTTAGGAATCAGTAATTAATCATAAAAATTTAAAAACAATATTATAAGGTTAGATAGGCAAAGTTAAGTGCATTAATAATATGGGTGGAGTTGTGTACTGATCCCAGGTCGAGGCTTTTCACCAAAAATTGTATCAACATTCTTCCTCCTTATCTCTAGTTTGACTTTGTCCTCATAGCAGTGTCAAGCTATATGCTGGTCACCTCATACACATCCTACTTCGTTGGGGGTCAACACCCTAATGGTAAGTGTCCTAGTTGATGTGACCATTTTATGATTATTGATTACAGGTCACCTCAGCACTGCATTATATGTTGAGGGACAGTTGATGATAAGAAAATCTGCTAGGAAGGTTGCCTAGTGAAACAACTTTGTAAGAGTAATAGGAAGCCTAATTTGCCCTATCGGTATTGTTGCATCTCCAATAAATCCATAGAAAGACTTTGGAGAAGGCTCCAGTTGACTTGTGCTCAAACCCATCTATTCAAAACATTTCTTATATATTACGTTCACCAAGCTACTTGTATTGGTCATAACCCTTCGTACCTTGTCATCACCAATTATGGCTTGAATAACTAGTGCGTCATTATGGAGGGAATGTACTCCACGTGCATCTTCATCAATGAAGGTGATACTATCTATGGTCATCCTTGCCTTCTTAGTGGGACTCTCAAATTCTATGTGGCTGATAAATAGAATGTGTTATGCTTTTAGCAAGTAGCCTTCATTCAACCCGTCCGAGGTACCTACAACAAAAGGCCTACTGTGAATGGTAAGTATAGTTCTTATCGAGGGTGTGTCTTCTTGCTTGGGAGTTTGTTAGTGTTGCTATCATACAGGTTGTTGACATTGCTAAGGCCGCTATTCTACTGGCCACACCACATAATCTCTTAAGTGACTTCTCTTGATTAGATCCTCAATTGCATCTTTGAGTGCCCTGCATTTCGAGGTGTTGTGCCTAATTTCATCATAATAAGTACAATACTTGTTCTTGTTTCTAAACTGATTGGGAGTTCTTATAGGGTTGGACTTCCCAAAATCTTCTCTATCCTTTTCAAAGTATCTAATAGGAAGTTGTAGCTGTCATGGTGACTTTTATGCTAAGGTCGCTCGTTTCTAGTCTTCTTTGCAACTTGGTTTTCGAGATCATCTCCATGACTCTCCTTGCCATTCTCTGCATTGTTCCTCTTTTTTCTCTAGTTAGAGTTACTTGCCTAATCTTTGGGCTTAAGGCTAAAGGTTTCCTCCCACCTATTCTCTTTGGCAGCTCACTTGTAGAATTCTCCTAGGTCCCTTATTGGAGACTTGTATAGGCTCTCATATATCTTCCCATCTTTGTAAAGTCTTGCTGAGATCACTGTTAAAATGCTTTAATATGGGGGATTTTCTATGTTACTGACCTCATGTCTGAACCAGATAATATAGTCCTTCAGTAATTCGTTCTATAGTCCTTCAGTAATTTGTTCTTTCATTGGAAGACTATTACGAGGTGACAAAGGGGTGTGAGCTACCTCCTCAATGTCGTGTATTGATTAATGAATCTCTTTTGGCATTCTTTCCAATTGTCAATGCTATGAGCTTTGATATTTCTGAACCATGTTTGAGGTAAGTCACCTACAGTGGCTGGAAAAACATGACACTTGACCAAAGAATTAGTTATCTGAAGATCCATCTATATGTTGAATGCATCCAGGTTATTGTATGGGTCACCATCCCATTGTATAGTAGGATAGTGGGAACTTTGAACCTATGTGGGAGAGGCTTTTTCTTAATCTCCCTAGTGAACGATGTCCTCCCATCGTAATAATCTCGGTGGTCTTGAGTCCGAGGGCATTGTTCCAATTGTTTTGCCTCTTTCTGTGGTAGTCTAAAGTTTTGTGCTTCCCCTACTTATGGTCTGGCGAGTTTTGATTTAAGGCATGTTTCCTATTGGTCCTTTTTGATCCTTCAACCTGATGCAAACCTCCACGTTGCTGATGGTCTTTTTTATCTTCCTCACGAACTCGATGGACCTCTGACCTTGGCCATAAGTTTAAAGAGTGAGCTGAAGAAGTATGTTGATGTTCTTCTCTGGTTGGCCCATCTTCCTAAGCTCTTTCTCAAAACAGTTGGAGAGCTTCTTTCTGCACAACACCCTAACTTGCTCTTGTGAGCCTTGGGCTCATGTCTGAGTTGATGCCCTAATTGCCTTAGCCAACTCTTTTACTGTTTTCTCCAATGCTTCCTGACACTGATGTCATGCCTGTATTCCATCAATGATATCAGGTTAATGTGAGGCTAGTAGTGGTATGTTAGTGGCAATACCTATATGGAGATGGGGGAAGTACCTGTGGGGAGAACGAGATCCTCTTAATGTTCCATATGAACATCTGGTTGGCCAACTACAACATTTGAACTTCTGATGGTTCTTCATCTAGCCATCAAAAAATAATGGTGAATGTAGTTTAGGGCCTTCCTTCTAACACCAAAATGTTGATGGTAAAATCTAGTTAACCCAAGTTCTGAACCCCAAGCTACAGATTTGAATATGAAAAGAGAGAGAGAGAGAGAAAGGAAGAGCAAGGAGACACTAGACATTTTTAATATGGTTTAGCTAAAGTCAACTTGACCCTTACATCCATGGCTTTTATGACTCTTTGCCGAGTATATTGTATATGATGGTTGTATATTGTGTTGTATGTTCATGTACAATGATTTCATCCCCTTTTATAATAGTTGGGGGTTACAATTTGAGTGTAAATCTATAAC
>JANHAO010023454.1:0-11898 GCA_026873985.1 Saraca asoca
ATGCTGATATGTTATGATAAATGAAACTGTTGAAAGTCTGTTTTGAGATCATGACTGTAAAACGGGTAAGCATCTTTTCACGGCAGTATATTTATATATATATATATATATGCATATTTGTATATTTTCAAATATGATTTTTAAAATAGAATTTTTGGTGACTGCGGATTTGTTTACTCACTGAGTTTCTTAGAAACTCACTCCTGTTGTTTCCATGTTTTTCAGTATTAGATGAGCCTTCAAGTTTTCCCTTCATCCCAATGGATTCCTCAGCAGAGATTGACAGGTATGAAATGGTGTTTGATATGGCAGTTGGATAGGAATGCATATACATACGTTGTACATATTGTCTGGATGCCCAGTAGGATGTGATTGTATATTCTGGGCCACTGTTTTGTATTCTGTTGTTATACATGTTTGATGGGAGTGTAGCCCTTGATGTTTTCTGTGTAGGCCAAGTGGCCAGATGTCCGAAAAAGAGAGGAAACTCTGTCAAATTTCCGGTAGAGATAATAAATTTATATTGATTAGTTAAAGAGATTTTTGTGCATAAGTATTATGTCGTGTTACATGGTAAGGCTTGTAGGGGTTCCTGATGGAAAAAAGGTTTCCTGAAGGTGACCTTCCTATGTCGGTCATGTTCCATAAGTTGGGATGTGACAACATGCTTTAACTTTTCAAGTTCATTCTACCAATGCCTATAACTTACTAAAACTGTATGATGCCAATGAGTTAATGGATAAGAAAAAAAAAGTTAATGACATTTACAATGAGGCATTGGTTATATACCACGTTTATGATTATCCCATATCCTGAGGTTCAGTCAACTATTATATGTTTGTATGGAAGATTGCAAGATTCATGTTTCTAAATTTTTATACCATCAATATGGGTGAAAGAATCCTGACAATGATGTCACATAAAACATTTGGTCAATTGTGCTATAGGCACATAATTAACCAAAAGTATCCAATGACATAGATCTCAAGGGTCTTGTGACTCGATTTGATGCTATAGAAACTTATAAGCCTTGATCCTACAACTTTCCATACAAACAAGTAGTAGCTGGCCGAACCTTGTAACATAGGATAATTGTAAACAAAATGGTGTATGACCAATGACTCATTATAAATGTCATCCATTTTCTTTTCCCTGCCATCCAGCTCATTAGCATTATACAACTCCTGCAAGTAATAAGCATTGATAGAATGGAAGCTAAGGCTTGAAAAAATATAGCTTCGCAAAGGAAATTCATAAACTTCAAAAGTTGAAGTATGTTTCAAATTAGATGATGCATATATAGATGAAAATGTCGATGACAAAGACATTCATCATTAAAATGTTCTGACTTGATAAGAGACAAACATAAAATTAAACCAATAAAGGGGACATAGAAGCATGCTAAGATGAAATGCATAAAATCAAGTCAATCTAAAATCCAACATCAGTGATATGAAACAAAATCAATGAAATCAATCCAAGATCATATTCACCATATAGTGTCACCCACCCACTATTAATCAAATTAATCTTTTGAGTTTTCTTTTACACCTTCATCCTTTTCTTCCTTATCATCTTCCTCACCATCATTATCTTTTTCATCCTTCTTTTCATCTTCTTCCTTCTTTTTGTCTTCCTCAAGCACCATTTGTTCCCCTTACAATGCCACTTCAAATGCCCATTCCATTTCTTAATTATCATCTATCTCATCCCTTAATGAATGTAAATTGTCATCCTCAACCACAACTGGTGATGTATTAATGTTTTTGTCATCTCGAAATGAATCATTTGTAATCACCATAGTTGCAACATTGACTTGGGAACGTGCTTTAGTCTTGATGACCACCAACCAACCTAATCGATCTCTTGATCCAATCAAGGTATAAAGTGTAATACACTTGAATTGTTTGTTATGCCAAGTTAAAATAATCATATTTGTTATACCTACGAGTGGCACAGACTTCCACAATCCTGTATCGAGGATGGATTCTAGTATCCCTAAAAAGGGTTTGATCAAACCAGTCACAATTGAACAAAACTACCATTCCTATTGAAAATCCATTGTACTCCAGACTTCTTGAAGTTTTTCATAATAATCATTTTCTAACCAGGCATTATTTGAACCCCTAATGCATACACTGAATTTTGAGGAAGACTTAAGCAAACACCATCCCTCAATGTGAAACTTATAACCATTCACAAAATAAATAAGCCAAGTGTGGACCTTTCTATTGGGTCCCCAACTTATGCATCTAATTACATGGGTACCATGTAACTCTTATATAGGTACCATGAAACTCGAGTCAAGCACTTATGTAGAAAAAAACATGAGATTAGAAAATTCACGAAACTTTCCAATTCATAGAAAGTATAAGTATACTTACATAGCTTCGGAACCAACTGGCAAATACATTGTCAATTGGATTATTCGGCTCGACATCACTAATATATGGTGACAAGTGAAGCAAGTTATCAACGAACATACTGCAATTTGACCACAGTTATTGTTACTTTATTACATGTTTCATTGATAAATAGTTTTATTAAATAGGTAGATAATTTACTTGAGACAAGGTTACACTTCATCACAATTTAACAAAACGTATGTTCGAGCTACATGGTACTCTTAATCAAACAAGAACCACAACTTAGACTTTTTTATAACATGCCTAGGACAATCAAATGTAGAACAAGTGTCATGACTTTCATCGATGTCACCTTCGTTGTTATTCTTAGAGACTTTTGTCTCCCTGGAATGAACATGCAGCTTGAAGTAGTGTGAACAAAATGTGGAAGTCTCCTCAGTGATGTTAGCTTCACATATAGAACTTTTTACTCAAGCTTCATTTTTTTACTTTCTTTTTTAATGTGTGCAACAACCTAGATAACAAAGAAAGGAAAACATGACAAATTTTACTAGGCCTCACAATAAATGTAAGCATTTGTGGTGGCATTTGTGTTTATCTCTCAAATGGATACATCTAACGATATTGAATAAGACCACCAATTAGGGCCTCATTTGGTAAATGAATTAAAAGGTGTTTCATTGAATCAAAAAAGGCTCATAGAAAGATTTGCTCCAATTTGCATATAGTGACATTGATGTTTGAGCTCAAACATAAATCTTTAAAGAACAGGCTTAGCTCAATTATTGTATTTTAAATGGTATCCAACAAAGCTTTAAAGGTAATTGGCATTAATTACTCTATGAATGCATGGCATTTGTGACTCTTCACCCCAAATTATTTGCCCTCTCTCATGTTTATACATCTTGACAAGTTTGAAGTGTAGTTGTCAGGAAGCTTTAACTATTTAACCTATTCACTTACTGCTCTTTTTTATTTCATATTAAGTGAGTACTATGCCTTTGGTTTAATCTTCCTCCCATTACCTCCATTTACCAATTCCAATTCCTTATGCTTACATAACTCTTTGATATCCATTCTTGCTTTTATATTATCTTTATTTTTACCCTTAACATCCATTATAATCTTGAATACATTGGCAAACACAATCTTCCCAATGTGTATTACATCCAATTATGATGAATTAAATTTGTTTTCCTATATGATTGATCCTAAAATATGCTCCGTTTAGTCTAATTATGATACACATCATAACCCTCCATTTATGTTGCTCAACCCTTATTTGTAACCCTTAGAATATTCATGACTCTTTTTCAAATTTGTTCACTAGTAAATCTAGGCAGTGTATATGATTTTTCCACCTTATTTTCCCTGAAAGCATCTTAATTCCCTCTATATTGGTGGGACATTAGGAGTCAACATTGGTGATAGTGAAAGAAAGAAGTCTTTAGGCCATATTTTAATAGGAAAGTCTTGGAGTCATGCAAATGGACCATGATAACTTATTGTGTTTTTCTAGCCAGACAACATCTTATACGTAGGAAAGTTATTAATTGTCCACATCAATGCAATCATTGAGGTGAAATTGTGATTCAAAGAAATATCATATGTTTGTATACCTTCATCCCACAACTGTTTAAGCTTATCTATTAATAGGTATAGATAGACATCAATGTTAGCTTTCAGGTTGATAGGTTAGGGATGATTAAAGTAAGAAATATATACTCATGTTTCATACACATCCACGATAGAAGATTGTAAAATGGTTAGAATTATAAGCCAATAAGAGTATGTTTAACCCGATTGACCATAAGGAGTAAATCCATTAGCATACAAACCTAGTCATATGTTTCTAGGTTCTGAGACAAAATCAGGATGGGTGTAATCAAAATGTTTCTATGCCTTGACATCCGAGGGATGTGACAAAACGCCTTCCTTGCGAGGATTCTCAAAATGCTAACTCATTTGACTTGTCATGAATAATGATATGTATAACCTTTGCAACTGGGAAGTAAAAGGCAAGTACCACAATTTCTTATTAGACACCCTCCTGTATTTGCCATGACTTGACCTCTTAAATGTAAATCTTGCAACCTAATAGAACAAACATGGTCTTTCATCTGTATATTGCTTGTAATATAACATACGCTTATTCACACAATAATCGATATTCTAACACTTAAGGCCTAATTTTGAAACCATATTTTTGGTTCTATAAAAATCCACAAACATATGGTTATCACTTGGCATATACTCTTTTGTTAGTTGTACAACCTTATTAAAATCATTGTTCTAGGATATTGTAATCAAACTTATGCTTAAGAACCTAACAGCAGATGATAAAACAATGTGATAATTACAACCCTCATGTCGAAGTTATTGTGTAGCCGCCAACATGCTGTAAAATTCTTAGGCAATTTGGGCATTCTTCTACATACTAAGAAAAATGTTCATAACCAAACTCCAGTCTAAATGTATCTATTATCTTTGTCTCATGCATTCACAAGTTCTCCATATTGAGCACCTTCCTTATTATGTTATTCACTATGATGTGACATCCATGTTTAAGAATACACAAAACGATCCTCTTCATGTGAAGTCCACTAGCTATAGTCAGGCGGGCCAAAACCCTATCCTATATAAATGCTATTCAACCTCTTCATTAGATATAATATTCCTACAGTCACATTTCACATATGGACACCTAATTTTTCCAACTTGTAGGTACATTTCTGTCGTACATATATGTGCAATAAACTCATGCATAATTCAAATGTGCTTAGGCCTGATTCTATATATTGTACATCCATCGTCTATGTCTAGGCACATTTATAACCTAAACCTGAGTATTACATGTTTCATTATAAATGTTAGAAATCTACACTTTATTTATATAAACCCTTTTAAAAGTTTTATTTACAATCTCTATCCCCAACACAATAACAATAATGTAATAGAAATTATATAACAATCTAATACAATTTACTCTAACTTAAAATATATAACACAAAAAAGGAGAATAAACTCACTACAAATTCTTTAATAAAGGAAAAGTCAATAGAAAATTAACTTCAAAACTATGAACCCTATATAATAACCTTACAATGAGAAAGTTCTTTGTCATTTTCATATAAGTCTAACTATTTTAAAAATCAATTTTTAGTAAACCCTAAAAATAGAAATTGCACATTACAACAACAATAGTTCAATTGATTAACTAAAATCAACCTAACAATGACCCTAAATATCAACATACCATAAAATCCATGTACATTGCAACAAAATCATTAAAAAAAAATCAAAAGAAACCTTACATTTCCAAGACTATTTTCATACCAAATCAAAAGAGGATTGATTATAACTTGAAGGAAAGACTTAAGGTGGCTTCAATGGTGGCTAATAAGCTTAAATGCAAAGGAGAGGCAGAGACGAAAGGAGAGTGAGGGTTTGTAAATGAGGGGTTTGGGCTCTTGGACATCTATTTGACACAACTTAACGACAGAATTAGTAACGAATAGTTTTGTCTCTAACATTAAATAAAACAATATGTTTTGTATGACGATGGACTTAGCATTGAAATTCGGTCATACGTAGCAAATTTGTCGCTAAATCCATCAACAACTAAGAAATATAATTTCTAAAAGTGGAAATTATAAGTACAAATATTAGTAACTGATTTAGTGATGGATTTTTTAATTAATTTAATTGTTTCTTGTTCGTTGTTAAATCTATCCTTAGATTAGTACTCGATCATACTTGTAATTTGAATAACATGCAATTCGTCCGTAAATTTACCACTATGTTTCCAACCAAAAATTTAGCGATGGGATGAGTGGCAAAACTTACTATGTTTCCAACCAAAAATTTAGCGATGGGATGAGTGGCAAAACTTATAATTTTTATCGCCAAAATCATATTTATGGATATATTTTTATAATTTATTTTAGATATGGATATTTTTATTACCAAATTCATTGTTATATTTTCATTGCAAAATCTCGTTGCCAAATCCTAATATTCTAATAGTGTCATCTCCTTTTTCTTATATTTTAAATATGCGCTTACTTCTCTTATTAAAAAAAAAGGAGAGAGATAAATATATATTTTTGAAAATAGGAAGGATTGAATAATTAAACCTTAAAAGAAGTAAGTATAATTTATACAAAAAATATTGACATATCAAATGTACATTAGTGGAAAATAACCTACTACTCTATCCATTTATGCACAAGTTATCTGTTTGAGCATACCAATAAGATCTTTGAAGTTTCACTTCGTCGACAAAAAGTTAAATAAACGAGCATAATTAATACAATAATGCTTATTGTTATTTTTAAGTTTAATTATAATTCTAGTTCTCTGATATAAAAGTCATTTGTATTTGATTTCTTTTAAAGATAATATTTTATTTTAATCATTCAAATATAAACTGAATTAAATTAAGACTTTATTAATAAATTCTGTCAAATTAAAAATTAAAAATCATAATTAGTACACAAAATTTTAAAAGGATTGTATATTAATAATAATTGAAAAAAAATTAATAAATTATATATATAATACTAAAGTTAAATTGAGAATACTTTCCATATAGATGAATCATCTAAATTCAAATTCAAAATCTTAAGTCAATAACTTACGACCCCTCCCCTCGAAAATATGAAGTTAGATAAGTATCACTTTCCTATATCTTATTAGCAATTGAAGACATACATATTTAAAATCCACCGCTTCACAAAAATTAACATGGACAAGCAAAATATTAAAGCTAAACACAGCTCCTAAGTCCTAACCCACCGAGTGCATGTGGTCAGATTTGTAGATACGAAAATTTCCTCTCGGCCTTCCTCATTGGTCCGAAATATAAATAAACAAACAAACGGTTCCTAACGCTATTTTTTGCAAGAAAATTTTGACTCGTCTTTTGATTGCACATGAGAATTTCCATGACCAGATCATCAAGAATCATATTAAATTATTAGTGGTTGATCATGAGTTACAGATTTGCTCACTCCCATTTTCCAAGTGTGCTATAAATTATATATAGAGATGAACATCTAAATTCTAGTTTTACTTTAGGCTTTATGATATATTAATGAATAGCTGAAATACTTTTTGCTAGTTTGCATTATTATCAATATGATAACTTTGAACTCCAACCTAATTAACGTAAAAACTTTTTGATTGGACTGAACGACACAAATGAATTTGACAACAACAACAATCAAATTTTATTTCATTAAATAAATTTGGTTATATAAATATTTCGATATCATTATATATCAAAATTTTAGATACCATATTTTATTTAATAAGATATATGGATAATTTCTTCTTAAATTATCCTTGATCATTTTCTTCTACCTTTAACCAGACTATAGTCTAATACCATTCTGTCAGCATTACCACAAAGTTATACTTGTATGACGCATAGCTTACTTTTTGGCAATTTGTTGCCAGATTAAGGTAATCAGAGGCCATGACTATTTTATTTCTTGTTTTCAAATTGATGATAGAAATAATTCATTACGTCTAAGTTCCAAAGACCATTGTTTTCAAGATTGCGTGTGTGTGTGTGTGTATATAGATACAGAAGGGTCTGATTGGTCAAAAGTTGGTAAAAAGGGTCTGAAATTGACATTGGCATCATTCTTCAACTTGTATATATTTGCATGGCTTGTAACCACTTTCAACATTCTTTGAAGAAATATATATCCAATCAAATAACTCCACTTGACTTAACAAATAGCCATTTCATTCCGTGATCACCATTTGGAACTTGTTTAAATCTAACATGTACTTAGTAGACACACATGACCTATCAATTTCTACTTTTTTTAATAAATTGCCAGCTCTTATTCGTTATAGGTACCTAAAAAATTATTTTAGTCTGTGATAGGTAAATCAAAGGGTCATGGACAGACGAAATTTAATTAATTGACAATGTGTGCTTTGAAAATCCCATTATGTATATATCACTTTTTAACTGAAAGTATTATTTTTATATAAAAATTATGAAAATGAATGATGATTATGAGATCATATTTTAATAGTCAGAATTAAAAGATAATAAAAATTCATATGATTATTTAAAAAAATTATATGATTTCATATTTTAATTTTAATTAATCGATATAAATATAATATATACAACACTTTTTAGAAGGTATATAAGGTAGAAAAGAGCATATGGACCGACCAGTCGTATTGATTGCATTAGTAATCAAGACCAATTAAGTTACAGATACTCCAAACTCTATGATTAAACTGACTAATTAGGAGAGCAATATCATGAGCACCGAAGCTAGAGATACGTCTAACTAGATTTGAATATTATTTAATAAACGCGATAGGTTTTGGTGGAATGCAAAGGAGGAAGGTGTAATCGTAGATCACAGAGGACAATGAAGGTTGGCTTTAGTGGCAGAGAATATACACTTTGCTGACCTTCCAAAGCAGCTAGTGTATAGTATCTTATTATTATTTTAACTTACGGGTATGCATAGGATTTCTGAGAGTGACTTTCCAGAGAGTCCTGAGTTGTCTATGTACCATATATACCTAGATGGTCCTGCAATTAGATATCTTTGTTAGCTGACGTAATATTCTCAGTCAAGAATCATACTTCATTTCATAAACTTTTTTTTTTTATGATAATATAACAATAAGTCACTTATCATATTTATAATACTTCGAATTTTAAGACATTAGAAAGAAAAATTTTAAAGACAATATTAAATATCATTACACCATTAAAAATAGTCAAATAATCTTTAATCTTTTTGACATTCATAATATAGTGTTAATATTTAGGGTAAACTACACTATACTCTCAAAAACTACACTTTATATCTAACCCTTTCACTTACCCTCCTAAAGTTTTAACTCTAATCCAACCTCCAATTTCAAAGAAAATTTTCAAGGGTCTTACTCTTATTTGTTATTCTGAGCTACTTCATTCAAGATTAATAAGTTATAATCCACATTGTAAGCATGTTATTCAACAAATATCCAAACATGGAGGTCATTATTTTAGTTTTTTCAATCATACAAATAAATTGTAGTAACTCTGTATAAAACAAACAGAAAGAATCAGGAGTTTTTTTTTTTTTTTTATGAAATCAGAATTAGAAGAAATTCAAAAGAAGACCAATTAATTTAAATGATGAAAACAATATTAACCAATTTAAAAAAAGTTATGAAGTTATTCTTCTTCATTATATTTGTTGAATAATTGCGTCGCATCGTAGAAGGAAGAATTACACTAAAATTTCCCTCAATTTACCACCGTAATTCCACCAAAAGAATTTCAATTTTTGCCGCTGTCATGAATGTAAGAAAGTTACCACAGTCGGTGACTTCAATAATAAGAAAGTTGATGAAGGATCAAACTTCTAAGGATTTCATTATAACAAACTTTGAGGCTAATAGTTTCACTTAAGTTATAAATTTAGGGAATTATTTAAAATTAAAGGGGATAAATTGACATTAAAATATAACTTACAGAGATATAATGTATTTTATCCTAATATTTAATGTTAACGGAGGACTTAAAACATTTTTACTAATTAATAACTTTCTTTACAACACGATTTTCATCAATCAAATCACTGGATTAGAAGTAATTATAATTTGCATGTAAGTTTTTTTTTAATTAACAACAATACATGCAATTACATAATTAATATTTTCTTGTATTCTAAAGATAAATTTTATGTTACTTTTAAAATCTATTGATGAATTATACTTTTGGATTGACATAGTATTTTATAAATAAAATCTATCTTAGATATATTTTAAATGTAACACTGAAATTTATGAAAAATTTATTGTATAAGAAGTTATGTAATAAATTATCAAAAATTAATTTATGATAGTATAAGAATGCCTTTAATCTATAGAGATGGAAAACTAACCAAGCAGGCACATCTGACCTAATTATCAAACATATCCTTTTGAATATCTACCTATTATATTATGGTGATCAATCTCCACTTACGTGCATTTATTTTATTAAAAATTAATTTTCGTAAAAATAATATTATTTATAGTTATAAAATTAAAATCATAAAAAATATTTGATTTATTCAATTTTATATCTAAAAATTATAATAAAAAATAATATTAATTGTTTTTAAAAAATTATTTTATTTTATTTATCATATTAATTTATTAATCATAAGATATATAAATAATATAAATATTTTTTATTTAATTTCAAACAAATGAATTATTTTAAAATATTTTCGTACAAAACAAACCAACGTACTACCCTCCTGATTCGTTGTGTTAAACGTAGCTGGTGGTCATTTTTTAAAGGATATTTAAGTTCGGTAACACAACCAATTAACTCCAAATTCTATATTATTAGGAGAATGACCAAAATAATTTTTAATTATTGATTTTAAACTGTATAAGATGGTCTATATGAATTAGTCTTCAAATATGGATCATCCACAGCTACTCAGAAGATAATGACTTGTATATATATTATATGAGCCGGAAACTGCATGTATTCAGAAGTTTAATTTTTTAATACATAAAAAATGGTTGTGACAATTTGAATTTAAAATTGTAATATAAATGTAGGTCAGCCAATCACTTAGGGTGACTTACACCAAAAAGATAAATGGGAAAGATGTTTGAGGAATGAATGCATGTGGTTTGGCTTGAAACAAATATTTGATCCAATGGGACCTTTGTTGTGTAGTTATATATCAACAATATTTTGTATATCTTCCTTGTTTTTTACACTACCTACTGTTTATGAGAATCTGGCTCATACTGTTCAATTTGTCATATTCTTGTGAGAGATGGTTAAACAGAGTCACATGCACTTCACAAGCTCAATATATTGCTTCTGTGCCATATGGGACGCCCACAAATTGCCCTTCACCATACCAACCACTTCATTGCTTTTGTTTGCCATGCTTTTGGTATATACAAGTACTTCATTGTTTTTATTATCCTTATTTTTTGTGTTTTTTCACTGATAATAATAAATGTTCCAATAAAAAAAAAACTTCTAAATTGATTTTTTTTTTTTAATTTAGAATTCATTCGGGTCTGTTAAAAACGATAGAGAAAACAATTAGTTTAAAATTATAAAAAAATACAATTAAAACACTGTTTATAAATTAAGAAATGTTAAAGGTATAACAATTATGATTTTAAACGTCACTACAAGAAAAAATCGAATTTTCAATGGAAAAAATCCGTTGGAATTTTAGCTAAATTCATTGGAATCAGGCATTCCAACGAAAATTCCAACGGATTTAGCTCCGTTAGAAAACCTGTCGTTGGAATTAGAAATTCCAACGGCAATTCCAACGGACAATTCCAATGGATATATATTACGACGGACATTCCAACGGATTAAATCCGTTGGAATACGAATTGGGGATAAATCTTACGCATTAATTCAAACAGAAATTCCAACGAATATTGTCCGTTGAAATTATTATTGTCCGTGGGAAAAAAATTCCAACGGATTTGTCCGTTGGAATATTCCGTTGGATTTTTATTTTTTTAT
>JANHAO010023455.1:0-11902 GCA_026873985.1 Saraca asoca
TTTCAAAAAAAATATTTTCATTAAACTTAACCAAACACATTTTCAAGCCCATTTTCTATTTTCAGTGAAAATGAAAACAGAAAATACCCAAAGCAAACGCACCCTAAAATTTCTAAGGAAAAAAAAAACAAGGCATTTATTTGTACAGAGCTAGTGAACCAATGGGTATGATCGTAAATTCATTGTCACTTGATTTCAAAAAAGGGTTTTACTTTATGTTCGGATTGGACAGTTTGATTGTCAAAATGTACAATATTTAGTCTGATTACTTGATATTCCCTCACTTGGTACCTAATAATAAATCAATCAAATAGATTATAAATTATCTTAATTTTGAAAATAACGAGTAATGTCCATAATTTATATTACATCAAAATAATCATAAATAATAAAACACATAACACATAAACAACCAATTCACTCATATAAGCAATAATGATGTGTTTATGTAATTTCAAATATATGCAAATGAATTCAATCAAAAGTGGATAAATTTATTAAATAATATTTCATTTGAAGAGAGACTACATCTTTCATTTATATAAAGTCTTATTACAAAACTTCCAAATGTGTAGAGGAAGCACTAAACCACACTCTCGTATCTCTAGACTAGTATATTGATGTCCATCCAGACCATTAAATATTTCTCATAAAGAGCATTATAAGTCGAAATTCTTTTAATAGGAATAAACGTATTTTTTCTAAGTTGATATAAGGACTTTTCTTCTAATTCAGAAAGGATTTAATGCACTACAATACATCGATATGAAAATAAAAATCCAAGGATCACAATAACATGCTTATTTACTTACACTAGATAAATTACATTAGTCAAAATTACATAAATACCCTCAAAACAAGAAAAAATATGAAAACTAATTTATAAATAGATTTTCTCTCAAATTTAAGCCATATAATTTTCTCTTCATATTGAATTTTTGTGTCAAGTTTCATCTGAAGCCAAGTACATTTGTCTATCAAATTCAATCATAAGTCCTAATTTGTATCACTTTGACACATAATAAAAAATTTGTGTCGATGTGTACTCTTACAAATTTTGTGAAATTTTTTTTATACATTTTGCATATCTTCATTAAAAATTGTAAATTTTATATATAAATAAGAATATCTTTTTAAAAAAAAATCATATAATTTCGAAGTGTATAGTTATAATTTTTTGTGTACTACATGTAAAATTTATATATATTTACAAATTTTTGTAAAAAATTATAATATTTTATATAGAAAATGACAACTTTATGATTTATACAATAAATTTTTATAAAAACACGCAAAATGTTTAAATAACCATCCAAAGATAACCCTTCGAAATAGGACCACCAGATGGCTGCTGTTTTAAGCCTCGTACCACCAAATTGCTGCTCCCATCCTGGATCGCTGACTTGGTTTCAGTTATAACATTGGTGCTATATATATATATATATATATATATATAATACAATTGACTTCTAATAATTTCATTATGATTCACATAGTGAAACCATTGGAAATGGTTTGCAGTTTAGCTTTTCTTCTATAATGACAACTAAATTTGTCTAGTCATTCTATCAAAAAGTTAGGAATTAGTTGCCGAAGCTTTTGACAATCAACTGATTAGATTATCTGTTAATTAATCATAATAATAATTAATTGATAACTGATTTGATCAACGAACGGCATTAGCTATTTATGTAAAAGCATTTAATAAAATCACCTATTTACTATTAATTATTTATATATAAAATGAAATATAAGGACATAAGTATATTTTATAATTTATTTAAGTATTATTTCACTTTAATAATATTTTATATTTTAAAATATTATTTATTAGATTTTTTAAAAAACAATCATTGTAATTTATTATTTATTAAATTTTCATTTTAGAAATACATAATTATAAGTTATTATATTTATTTGTTTTTCTTTAAATATAAATAATTATAATTTATTATTTATTTTAAAAAAATAAAGAATTATAATTTATTATACTTATTAGATTTTTTTTGAGAAATAAATAGTTATAATTTATTATAATTTTTATTGAGAAATCGATAATTTTAGATAAGAAATAAGTTTTTATATTATTAATTGTTATTATTATCATTGTTCATATTATTATTTCTTATAAATTAACAGTGGGAGAAAAGAGAAGAATTACCAAATAATATATTTAATGTATATGAATCAATTGGAAAATAATTTATTATAAAATATATTTCATGCATATTTTTTATAAATATTTTTCTATGTATTAAGGGTAAATGTGTCAAAAATTGAATTCATTAGGGGTAATGATGTCTTGTTGCACTCTAAATGTCAAACAACTAATTAAAAAAGTTAGGTTCTTTAACTTTTTGAGGGCCAAAAAACTAATTCAAACAATCATTTACTAAACATCTAAATAACTTATTGACTTAGTCAAATAGTTAAAACCCCTCAAATCAACTAAAGGCCCTGTTTGACAATCAACTGATTACATCAGCAATTAGTTGATTGTATTAACGGTTAGTTGATAGCTAATTTGACAAGTTAATAACATTAGTTATTTATATAAAGATGTTTAGTAAAATCAACTATTTATTATTAACTATTTAGAAGTAAAATAACATATAAGAATATGAGTATATTTTATTATTTATTTGAATATTATTTTATTTTAATAATATTTCAGATTTTAGAATATTATGTATCAAAATTTTCTTCTAAAAAATAATTGTAATTTATTTCTTTAAGAA
This sequence comes from Saraca asoca, assembly GCA_026873985.1. Classification (NCBI taxonomy): domain Eukaryota; kingdom Viridiplantae; phylum Streptophyta; class Magnoliopsida; order Fabales; family Fabaceae; genus Saraca; species Saraca asoca. Next base: position 2,739 of record JANHAO010023455.1, read on the forward strand.
ATAAATAATTAAATTTATTATATTTATTAGTTTTTCTTTAAAAATAAATAATTATAATTTATTATTTATTAGATTTTTAAGAAATAATGAATTATAATATATTATTTATTAGATTTTCTTTTAAGAAATAAATAATTATAATTAATTATAATTTTTCATAAAAATAGATAACATTAGATAAGAATAAGATTATTATTACTAATTGTTATCATTGTTGTTGTTGTTCATGTTGTTATTTCTTATAAGTTGATGGTTGGAGAAAATAGAAGAATGATCAAATAATATATTTAATACATATGAATAAATTAAAAAAATATTTATCATAAAATTTATTTCATACATATTTCTTATAAGAGTTTTTTTGTGTATTAAGGGCAAGGGTGACAAAAATTAAATTGATAAAGAGTAATGGTATCTTTTTTGCACCCTAAATGTCAAACAACTAATTGAAAAAGTTAGGTTCATTAACTTTTTTAAATTGGCTTTTTAAGGGCCAAAAAATTAACTCATACAGTCATTCATCGAACACCCAAAATAGCCAATTGGCTTAGCAAATATCTAAAACCTCTCAAATTAGCTAAAAAGTGATCAAAAATCTATTTATCAAATATCTTCAAAAATTTATTAAAAAGCTGTTTACCAAATACCCTCTAAATCTACAAATTTACATAAAAAAAATAACAAAATGATATGGGTATATTTCAAACAAAATTCATTAATTTTTTTTATAATAGCCTAATAGTAAGCCACTTAATACACACATAATATTATAGAATCAAACCTAAGACATTAAAGAGAGAGAAATCTCAAGGCAACATCGAATATCACTACATCATTAAAGGTACTACCATCAAAATTCATTTATAATTGTGGGGAAAATCTGAATCTTCTAAATCTTTGTCATTATTTTTATTATTATGTGAGTTATACCTACATTATCAATTAACTATAAAAGTAATGCTAATTATAGAATCCAAAATTTATTTAAATTATTTAAATAAATTATACAATCCCAAGACTTGTCCTAAAGGTAGGGCACTTGATATCCATTGTCCCAATAAATTATTTAAATCTTATTCTCTCGTCGAATGGCTCTAGTTACCAATCGGTCCAGTGGACTGATGAAGTGAATTAATGACATCATTTGGATGTCCTTAAGGAATATTTTGCATGTAATTACATTCCTATCCACTTTTATATTAAATACAAATGAATTAGTTTCTCTATTAACTGCATTGCTAGATTGAGTAATTGCCATGCAACATCCAACTGAATGAGAAATGCATCAGATATAAAATTCTAGCTATATCTTGTAAATTACCTTCCAATTGCCCTAGTGAATTTTGCTTGTTGCACATCATTAGCCATATCTTGTAAATTGCCTTCTGCTTCTGATTTCTGACCATCCCATCTTCTTAAATCTTGACATTATGCTTCAAAGTCGGAAAACTTAGGTAGCAGGTAAAATGAAAACTAGTAAGAAGAAACGATTGAAAATTAGTGAAAAACAACATACTTCAATAAGCTAAAGAGGCTTAGGAATCGAGATCATAGTCCAGTCTCATGAAGAGAACTCCAAAAGGTTAATAAGTGTGAGATTTATATCAACAACTCAATAAAATTAGTAACAATAAACATATCGTAATTCATCATATTATGCTACATGACTTATGTGCAAAATATTAACAATCAGAAATCATAAAGACATATCTATTGTGATCAAAGGATCCATATCTGAATGATCAAGGAAAGTTCACTCCCAAAGAACCCTAGGTGCATTAAAAAGAGAAAGTTTTTATTTACACTATCGATGAGGAAAATTATAGTGCAATTTAGGGTGTGCGTAGGACTTGTTCCTGTAAATCCCTATTGGGCCCATGTGCTAATCAACGAAGGTCTAATAACAAGGTCCACACATTAAAAATTTACAATGGATCTAAATGCCTTATTAAACCCAATAATTTAATCACTAAGTACAGGCTCAGATACAATAACTTTGATATTTTAATAATTTAGGTTTTATTAAACTCTAAGCTATTTAAGTCCATGATGAAAAATTCTAACAATAAGTACTAGTAAGCTTATCACTAGTTATTTCAAAAAAAAATTATAACTGGTTAACAAATTTTTTTCATAGGATATGTTCTTTCGAATTATATCTAAATTTAAGGAAAAAGTAGTGGGATAAGCAGTGATAGAAAAAATAATGATGACAGGGGCAAAAAAGGGTGTACCAAGTTATATAACATTATTATTTATTTTTTTTAATATTTTAGTTTTGTTTATTAGCTTGTATCTTTTATTACTCTTAATAAATTAATATTTAAACAAAATAAGAACTTTTTAAAAAACTTCTATTACAAAAAATTAAAATGAAAAGGAGTGAAAGAATACAATATATAATTATGTAGTTATTATCGTTGATCAAAAGTTTTAATTCATTCTTATCAATTAAACTTAATTCATGGATTGTAGTCTCTCTCTCTCTCTCTCTCTCTCTCTTTGGATAATATTATTCTCCTCATATACCAGTCAAAACAGGTTTCTTTAAGGTTTGTTTTTTCGCTCAAAACCCAGGAAGTTTAATTCTAAAACTACCAATAAATTATCCAAGCACTTTCCCATCCAATCACACCTAATTTAAAGTATGTTTCTCAAGTTGTTGATTAAACTAGTAGAGTGGTACATTTTAAGTTCAAGTACTTTGTTATTTTCTATAATTCCACTTAATTTTAATTGGGTCCTTATAATCTAAAAATTTTAAATTGTATTCTTCTACTTATTTTTCTTGTTTATAATTGAATTCTACTCTTTATTTTTCTATTAGATTTTGTTAATAATCGATCTATATAGGTAACAATTGATGAATTAAGAAGCACATGATTCATAATTTTCTTCTAAAAACAAAATAATAAAATGTTATAATTATATATAAGTTATTCATCACTTAAAATATAAAAAAATAGTATGAAAGTTTTATATTGGCAATCATTTAACTATGTTAATATAGCATTATTCTTATGTGTCAAATATTATGAAATTCAATGGAAAATAACATGTAATATTCAATTATACGTGAAAAATAAGTATATGATTGAATTTAAACCATTGAAAAAGGAATACCCCCAAAGGTATCACTAGATGCCACTGTATTATTAAAGATATTATTTATAACCTTTTTATTATTATATATAATATAATTTTAATCAAATTAATTTTATTTATTTAAAAACAAATAAAAAAAATTTACTTAGGATAAATTATATAGAATCCCTTTTAATTATTCACAATGTGCATATAAGCATAAATTGCAAAAATTTGTAGATGACCTACCTCAACTTCATAAACCATATATTTAACTCCTCATGTTACTTTTTATTCACTAGATAAACAAAATAAATAATATCGTTGACTAATTAACACCCAAAGTATATATTTATTTTTTCAATAAATTGATTGCAATGGAAAAATTAGTGTTGGAAGACATCTTCAACTTTTAGGAAGGAAGCTCTAACGTCCATAAATAGTGATTTTAGGGAAGAAAATACATTGAAATAAAACTTTAAAATTCACAAATGATAGATTTCAAAGATCACAATGTATGCTTGTAGACACATTTTTATAATTTGAAGATTACATGAATATGGCAAATAGATCAGGGGATTCTTTGTAATTTAGCTTAAATTACATCGTGCGCTCCGTGGTACGAAGAATTGTGAAAGCAATTAATACTGCTCTTTGCAAATTGAGCTCTAGATTGACTCTAAGTGGTTGGAGCTGTGAGTGAATATAAATTATTATTTATTTGGTTAAATGACTGTTATGACTAACCTTCATTATTACTATGTTAATTTTAGGTAAATTCTACAATCTAAAGTCTAAAGTTAATGGCCAAAAAGAAAAGCCTAAACTTAGTTAGCCAGGCAAATGGTTTTAAATTTAACAAATGATTTAATTTATAATTGAAATTTTAAATAATGTAGGAATTTATTTTAACAATAATTAAAAATTTTCTTCTTTTTTACGGAGAGATTCCCAAATTCCACTTCTTTTTCTAAGCTAACAACTTCTTATATAACCAAAAAAGTTAAACAACAATACAAATGACTCTATAACGTGATATTTAATTTTTTTTGAGCCCACAAATAATTGTATATATTATTATATGAGGTTATCATTTTACAAATTTATGCATAGTCTAGTTATGTTTGTTCAAAAAAGTTCCAAACTATACATTTACATAAAGAAAAGTAACGACTTGCATTGAGTTCCCTAAAAACCACATGTACTAAGAACAGTAAAACACCCAAGTTAAAAAAAAAAACACACACACACACACACACACAAGAAAACTGCACAAATCTATAATTTCTGCGTTTCTTTTTTCTTATATCCCTATTATGGCTATCCCGTCCCATTTATATAAGCTGGGAGGGTTACAAATCATAATTTATTAATGTAAAACTATGATTACATATGTGTTAAGCATTTAATGCTAGACACCAACTAATAAATGATGGATAAATTATTGTCAGACTTTGAGGACTATTCTGTAGGTTGGTAGAGTATTTAAACTGGATCTTTCAAACGTTAGTTGTTTCCCTCGATGCAGAGGAGAGCTCGCCATCACTTCCATTGATTGAGGTCTGCGAGCTTACGTCGTGCTATCTATTACATGGCCCCCCAACGACCTTACTTCGAGCTAGGTCGTGCCTTTCTGCCTTGACTCTCGATTCTTTGGTGCTTCAGTTGACCTTCTTCGCCCAATTCGAGAAATGTCCACAACATTAGGCCCCCAACTCACAGTTCACTTTACGAGCTGGGAGTTATTAATTTACTTCCCAGAGAAGGGACCTCTGCTCGTGACATGACTTGCCTAATGACGACCTGCATGTCTTGTATGAGGATCATTGGTAGATAGTGATGTGAATTGATCAGCACATAAGTCATGCTTTGATTTCAACGACTCCATGAACAATTGCATGCGCTCTTGGCATGGCAAAGTAAGGAGCCTTTCGGTCTGGTTGAGCCAAGTGGAGATGCAAGGGTAGTTTGCTGCTCCAATAGGGTGATTGAGCATGCCCGACCTGAAGATGAGACGACCTCTGGAGGCTTAGTACATTTGCACTAGGTGTGCCCGAGTTGGATTGTGAGCTCTGGAGGCTTAGTGCTTTTACACCAGGTGTGCCTAAGCTGGATTGCGAGCTCTGGAGGCTTAGTACATTTGCACCAGATGTGCTCGAGCTGGATTGTGAGCTCTGGAGGCTTAGCACTTTTGCACCAGGTGTGCCTGAGCTAAATTGCGAGCTCTGGAGGCTTAATGCTTTTGCATCAGGTGTGCCCGAGCTGGAGCTCTAGAGGCTTAGTGCATTTGCACCAGGTGTGCCCAAGCTAGATTGTGAGCTCTTGACGCTTAGTACTTTTGCACTAGGTGTGCCTGAGCTGGATTACGAGCTTTAGAGGCTTAATGTGTTTGCACCAGGTGTGCCTGAGCTAGAGCTCTGGAGGCTTAGTGCGTTTGCACCAAATGTGCTCGAGCTGGATTACGAGCTCTGGAGGCTTAGTGCATTTGCATCAGGTGTGCCTGAGCTAGATTGCAAGCTCTAGAGGCTTAGTGTGTTTGCACCAGGTGTGCCCGAGTTGAATTGCGAGCTCCGAAGTCTTGGTGCTTTCACACCAGGTGTGCCCGAGCTGGAACTTTGGAGGCTTACTACTTTTGCACCAAGTGTGCCTGAGCTGGAGCTCTAGATGCTTAGTGCATTTGCACCAGGTGTACCCGAGCTAAATTGTAAGCTCTAGAGGCTTAGTGCATTTGAACCAGGTGTGCTCAAGCTGGATTGCGAGCTCTGGAGTCTTAGTGCTTTTGCACCAGGTGTGCCTGAGCTAGAGATCCGGAGGCTTAGTGCTTTTGCACCAGGTGTACCCGAGCTGGAGCTCTAGAGGCTTAGTGCTTTTACACCAGGTGTGCTTGAGCTGGAGTTCTGGAGGCTTAGTGCGTTTGCACCAGGTGTGCCCAAGCTGGATTACGAGCTCTAGAGGCTTAATGCTTTTGCACCAGGTGTGCCCGAGCTAGTTTAAGAGTGCTGGAGGCTTAGTGCGTTTGCACCAGGTGTGCCCGAGCTAGTTTGTGTGAGTAACGAGGCATCTTCGTACCGGTTTGAGGTCGTACAATGGCCGCAAGCAATGGATCGCGCAGGGGTTAGATGTGTAGTTCGCTTCTTTACTGTTTACCATCAATGGGGGTTTGAAGCATTTGTTTCATGCATATCTCTTCGATTCTATAGCCAGCACAATGATTATCATGTTCAGTGGATACGCTTCGGCTTTAAATGCTGATACACACCGGTCTGTTAGATCATGGGTCATTTGAGGACTTTCCGAATCCAACGGTTTGATTCATTTGAAATAAAAACTAAGAAGGTCTTTCCCCCTTTCTTTGTTTGCCGAAGTCGTACGCCTTTTTGCACTGTCTTTTCTTTATCCCAGGGATTGTCTGCTACTCCTCTTCGGCCCTAACCTTATTTCAACTTTTTGGTTTTGTCAAGCCAGGCCCTCAACTGCTGGTTCTCCGCTCTCACCTATTTTTCCAAATTGCTTCCTGGTTCAATAAGGTGAATTTCTATCCCAGCTCTGGCATTTTGTATTTTTTGATTCTAAAATCTTCATGGATGTGCTTATTGTTAACGGGAAATCAACATCTGGGCGAGTTTTTATTTGTTCTATTGGTAGCGGTTAGGGCTTTAGGTGGTGGTGGAGTTTTTTAGTTTTTCAGGCATTTCCGGCTTAGCGTCTGGAATCGTTGCTTATAGCACCACGGATCTAGGTAGCTCGGGGCAGTAGCCATTTTCCTCTTAAGTCAAATCATTTTTGGATTCGTGGCCTGTTTTGTCTTGTGGCCTGATTATTTTCTTCCTTCCTCCTGTAAATGTCTTAGCCTCATAGACGTCGCCGCCACCTTATAGTCAGCGAGGATTGCGAGTCCGAGGGGAGCGAAGGGACACCTCTTGTTGTTGGGGATGCAACCTCCCAAAGTGGTGAGGTCGCCAGCGGGTTTGTGGCTTGCACTGGGCCAGGGGGTCCAGAGCTATTTTTCTTTTTAAGCATTTCCCTTCTAGTATCAAGCCCAAAGAAATAGGGGGAATTGCAAAGGCATATTTCTTTCCAAGAGGCTACAGTGTAATGGTACTGTCTCGCGATGATCGTGCTGCACACCCTCCTCAGAGGTTTACGGCTATCAGTGTCCACCACCTCAATGTGGGTTTCCTGTTCCTAGTCCCCCCATGCATAATTGATTTCCTGAACAAATTGGGATTTGCACCGGCCCAACTGACCCCTAACACGTATTATGCCTTAACCTCTCTTGCGTTGATCCACCTTCAGAACGGTCTTTGTCCCCCTAGCGCAAGAGTTCTTTACTTTCTCTACAACATTAAAGGCGCTGGGAGGCAGGAGAGTTATTACTACCTTTCACCTCGTCCCTCGAAGTATAAGAAGTCATTGCCTCAAGGAGACACCCGAGGGAAATCTAACACGGGTCCTTATAAGACCCGTTGGTTCTATGTATCTTGCCCATCCTTGTGTCGTCTCCAAAACCTTTCATTTGTATGGAATCTGGGTGAGCGAGCTAGAGAGGATGTCAGTCCTCCATGGTTTTATTTTAATTTGAGCCTAACATTTTGCTATGCTTCTTGCAGATAGAGTTTGAAAGGAGAGACTAGAGCTGAGTATGGAAAAGATCGAGGTTTTGGTTCACCTTTCGTTTTCGATGATCTCCCCAATAATTCAAGGTTCAATGAAGAGCTCTTGCAAGCTTAAGGGCTTTCTCCCACTCTTGGTGTCGAACTCATTGACAGTTCATGTGATATCGAAGTTTACAGATTAAGAGAAGTTTCCTCGGCTAATTTCTATGAATAGGTTGACATAAGTCGAGTTAACCTAGTTGAGCCTCCTTCGAGGCCTAAGCAGGTTGCTGCTTATGCTTCCACTCGCACTGACCGTCCTGCCTCTTCCATGGCCGCTTTGAAGCCTGCTTAGGCTGACTTGCCTTCTTCTTCCATGACTGCTCCAACTTCGACTCAGACTAGCCTCCTTTTGCTTCACAGCTGCGCAAGGCTTATGACAAGCTTCAAAAGAGTAGAGAGGACATATCTTCTCTAACATAAGGGGCTGAGAGTTTCCAAAAGTGACTCAAAGCTACCCAAGAGAGGATAGACCATGCAGTGGAGAGAGCCAAGCAGGCTGAAGAGGTGGCTAAGTGAGCTAAAGAGGCCTCTAGACAAGCCAAAGAGAGGGCAGTGCGCATCGAAGCGGAGGCTGCCAGAGTGAGTGAGGAGACTTCTGCCATGGTCGATCAGGCTCGGGAAGCTGCGATTTCTCATACCACCGATAGTTTCATGTACACCCTGTGGTTGAATCTTCCAGACCTCAATTTTTCTTTCTTTGGTGGGGAGATTATGGATATGATCCTTGGCTTCATTGAAAGCACAAGGACGGCCCCTTCTCCGAGTGCAGAGATTGCAGATGGTCCTTCTGGTGAGAGTGCGATGTAGGCTGAAATTACTTTACTTGTGGGGGAGACAATCGAAGAGAGGCCTGAAGGGCAGATAGCAAAAAATCCGTTCGATCTTGATTCAGAGGCTTCTCTTAATGTAGTGCCTTAATAATTTTATCTTTCCTGTTGTTTTTGTACTTCCTTAACTTGTGACTGAGACACTTTTATTCTGACTTCTAATCCTATCGATCTCCCTCTTCTTTTTTTTTATTGGTCCTATTAGCGACTTACTTATATCCTACAGGTTGTATTGGATCGTGGGATGCGAGGTCTGGGCCTTTTTATCCCGCGACACCACTAACGAGTCTATTATCCTAGAACGTAGTCATTTTCCTTGAATTTAAGCAAAAACAAACATCGCTGGAAAAATATTGAAGAGCATGCTAAGCTGAAGAGGGGTTCCTTTAATTCAAAACTTCCAAGAATAGCTACAAATTAACGGGTGATAACACAATATTTGACACATTTATTTGTCCTCATACTTAGCATTTTAAGGTCTAAAATGACATGTTTGTAGCTGTGTTAGTATGTATTTGTGAATTTGTGTCAATTGGCATCATATTGCAAATTCTGCATAATAGGCCATAATTGAGCAGTTTCTATATTCTGAGCA
>JANHAO010023456.1:0-11897 GCA_026873985.1 Saraca asoca
ATTTCTTCTCCTTTCCTCTTTATTTTATTTAGAATTCTGAATTGAATGGCTTCATTTGATTTAGATGTTAATATGATTATTGCTTGATAATCACTTGTAGAAAGAGAATGGTAGAAACTAAGTAGTGCATTAAGCTTTTGATGGATTGTTTATTGGCTGAGTTTTGCATAGGACTCATTAATCATTTCAAGGATTCTTGTTATGATTCAAGGCTAGAAAATATGATCAACAATTGGATGAATATTTAGTGATTAAGGATATATTAATCTCAAGTTTAGTTAATTCCCTTGGGCTGGTTGTTTGCTTACATTGTTGTTTACATTCCTACATTATGTTTGCTGTTAGAATAGATACTACCAAGTCCCCTCATTTTTACCTCTTAATCTAATTGCTAGCAATTAGAATGATCCAAAGGCATGACTCGGTGTTGCCTTATACTACAAGTAATAGGTAGCTCAGTTATAAAATTTTTTAATCTTGATTGGCCTTGGCAACCAACATCAAAACCCTACAAAACTACTGAGAGAATTAAGAGTATTGTAATCCTACCAAATTAAATAGTGAAACAAATGCTAATAGCAAATACAACAACCATGGACATAGCGGCCATAATGGCTTTAGTCAAATCACGTGAAAAACTCTATGTGTTCACTTCATTTCTCTTCTTCTTACTCTTTACGTTTTCTTCATACCTTTATAGTTTTTACAAGTAGTATGGGTTCCTGAACCCTCAATTGATTGATTACCAAAATTGACCATCAACAAAACTTATACCTTGTTCCATAATCAATGATAAGATAGCAATGATATAATGTTTCTCAATGTGCAATGGAACTGAAGCTTGATTTCTATTCGTTGGACTTCCTGATATTCTCTTCTACGTGATTGATAGTGAGAGAGAAAAGAGAAAACTACTATATCCAAGAACTGAACCTTGTTTCATTAGATAAACCTTATAATACTATCTCCTATCAAGCTAGCAGTTACACTTTGAAATTACTTCTCTTTATCTAATAATTATTTAGCCCATAATTTGTTATTTAATTATTTATTAAACCTATTAGGATAAGTCACATGTTCCTTACATGAGCCATTTAGACCTTACATTCTCCCACTTGGCTCATATGACATTATCTCACATCATGGTTTAATAAATAAATAAATTAACTAAACATAATGTGCATATATAAATTCTTTTATACATTTGGATACATCATTAATCATAGTCAATAATAGGAATTCATTTGGGTTATGGCAGTTGTATCTCATTTAATAGATATAGTTCCTTCCATGTACCATAAATCATCCTTTTCCTTAACATGACCTATAAGTGAGCAACACATAATTAGTCTAACATAATGTCTTTAATAAAGACAAAACTTGTTATCATTATTCTAAATAATCATGCATGCAAGATTTAGAAAAATAAGTAGATCAGAAACTTATATATATATATATATATGAGCTTAGAGTGTCAAATACATCATAAACCTAAAATATCAATGATCATGAACACATTAACAATAATGCCCATCCTTTCAACATGCTCAATAAATGTCATAGGCAATAACCCTTTAGTTAAAGGGTTAGCAATCAATAGATTGGTGCTAATATACTCTATTAACAGTCTTTATTCTAAACTTCTTTAATGGCAAAGTACTTCAATTCCATATGCTTAGCACCCTTGGAGTACTTGTCATTCTTAGAAAAGAAGACAATTATGGAATTGTCACAGCAAATTTTCAATAGCTTGGCAACACTGTCGACTACTTGAAACCTTAAAATAAAGTTTTGAAACTAATTAGCCTGAACAGTGGCCTTAAAGCATGCCATAAATTTAGATTCCATGGTGGATGCAATGATGACTAACTGCACTCTTCCATGAGATTGCTCCTCTAGCTAGAAGAAACACATGGCCAAATGGGGACTTTCTTGTATCCACACATCCAACAAAGTCTAAATCTGAATATCCAACCATCTCAAGGTGATTAGGTCTCCTATCTCTAAGCATGTGATCCTTCAGTCCTTGCAAGTATCTCAGAACTTTCTTTGCAGCTTTCCAGTGATCCAAACCTAGATTAGTCTGGTATCTGCCTAACATTCTACTACAAAATTAATATCTAGCTCATACATGTTTGAGCATACATCAAACTCTCAACAACATATGGATAAAGCATTCCTTCCATCTGTTTCCATTTGAAATCATTCTTTGGACATTGTATGAGACTAAACTTGTCTCCTTTCTAAATTGGAACGTGTTACTAGTAGAATTTGACATTGCAAAGTGGGCTGGCAAAGGCCTAGAAGGAGCTGAGTCTGTCAAAAGGAACGAGCTCGCTGTGTGAGAAGCCACAACTTGCTGAAGAGAATCCAATTTGTTGAAGGCTAAAGCTTACTGGTCGATCCAGCTTGAAGTCACGAACTAGCGGTATCCTCAGTGAGCAAGCTCAAGCTCGCTTGGATGCAGCCTCTCCTGGCCAGAAGCCCGCTTAGGTAGAACACAAAGACAACATATAACTTACACTGTCATTTTGAAAATACGGCCATCGAGTCCCACTCGCAGAAAGTAATCTGTAGAACCTAGTCTATAGTACCCTAGGTAGTCTTGTACATTTAATATTTGATGTAACAGATGTACAGTTAATTTAGTTCCATTTGTACCCTTCCATGCTTCTATAAATGGGGGGCTAGAGTCATTGTAAAAGGAGGGCAAGAGAGAGTAGGAGAAACTCTACCGAAAGCCATAGCAAAGCTCTATAAGCACTCTTTCATATTAATAAAAAATATATCCGTGGACACTAGGTTCGGTGCCATCCAGATTTAGCTGAATCACATTAACTCTCGTATATTTTCTCTTCCCCCCTTTTCTCCTTCCATTCAACACTTCTTTACCTCTTCAACAACCAGGAAATAGCTTGGGTCCCTAAAGAACCCCTTCCATTGGCTAGATTTGGGTCTGATCAAAATCCACAGTTAACATTTTGGCACACCCAGTGGGACCCATCTGTGTATTGGCCAATTTTTTGCCTTTCGTTTAGCTCTTTGTACATCTATCATGACCAAAGGGAGAACCACAAAAGCTTCGAATGCTCAAGTTAACCCACTGGAGGGCCATGTGTCTTTGATGGATTCTTCAACAGCCTCTGTTATAGGCGCCACTGCCTGTCCACCCCTAGTCGGGTCCTTTCAGCCTACTTTTGCTACAAATGAGAGTGAAAGAATCCAAGTCTAGCTTCATTGCCAGGAAAAGTTAAAAAATACGATGGGAGAGCTGGCCAAGGCAGTCATCGTGTTAACATAAAGCCAAATCCAAGGTTTGCAAAGACAAGCTAAAGTTGTCACACCTAGAAATGACCACCAGCAGCACCAAGCTGGATGTTCAGGTAGAGCTGGTGGAGAGCACCCCATAGGTTGCTGCAATCATGATCAAGAGAATCAATAGTCTCTAGTATGAGACTCACTCGTAGAAGAATTGTTTTAAAGGATGGACCAATTCAAAGCTCCAGATAAATGAGCTCGATATAAAGGGAGGTCACCATTCTCTGAGGAAATTGAAGTGCAACCCTTTCCCCTGAAGTTCAAGGTCCCTTCAATTCCACTCTATGATGGGGATAGAGACCCGTATGATCACCTGAACACGTTCAACATCCAGATGGATCTTATAACGACTAACCTTCTTATGAAATGTTGTGTATTCCCAGCAACACTAGGGGGCTTATCTTTAACATGGTTTAGAAGTCTTCCAACTCACAGCGTAAGCAGTTGGGAAGAATGTCAGAAGAAATTTATTAACCAGTATCAGGCATTGAAAAGATAGCTCGCTCCACCTTGACACCTCATTACGATCTTTTAGCGAAAAGAAGAGTTATTGAAGGACTACATCTTTTGGTTTAGACATGAGGTCTATAATGTAGAGAATCCTTCAGAGGAAACTATTTTGGCAATAATCTCTGTGAGACTCCACAAGGACAGAAAGCTATACAAAAGTATTTACAAGTCACTGGTAAAGGATCTTAGGGACTTTTACAAGCGAGCTATAAGGCAAGCTAGATGGGATGAAACTTTCAATTCAAAGAGGTCTGATTCAAGCAGTTCAGATCAAAATAAAAAGAGGAACAACCATAGAGAAGGGTAGAATAACTCCAGCCTTTAGGTCATTAAGAGGAGCAGGGATGAGCGGCCTCAATTTCAAGGTCATCACAAAAGTTATAGCGTCCTGTCCAACACTTAGGATAGGATATTCCTAATGGAATGAGATAGAAAAGACTTTGGGAAGCCCAAGTCTCTGTGGACACCTAACAAGTTCAAAAGCAATAAAGATAAATTCTGTGCCTACCACAATGAGGTTGGACACAACATCTCGAAATGTTAGGTATTGAGGGATGCAATAGAGGACCTTATCAAAAGAGGCCACTTGCAAGGGTACGTGGTGCGACCTACAAAGCAGCAATCTCATCCTCAGCAAAACCCCAGCCAAGAGCAAGGAGCTTCAGTTTAGATCATATATTGATAATGTACTTTAGTTTTCCTATCTTTTATCTTTATCAATGTATAATTTTATGTTGCTAATTGTAATGTACGAGTCTAGTGTGCCAACTTATGAGCTGAGGCCCCTCGGAGCTCATTTCGGAGATGAATTGATGAATTGCCAGCTTATGAGCTGAGGCCCCCTAGAGCTCATTCTGGAGATGAATTGATGAATTGCCAGCTTATGAGCTACGACCCCTCGGAGCTCATTCTGGAGAGGAATTGATGAAAATTGCTAGCGTAGCTGCGTGCTCACTGAAGTGCGGAGGCACTATTAAGCGCTAAATTACCAGCATAGCTATGTGCTTGCTAAGGTACGGAGGCACTACTAAATGCTCAATTGCTAGCATAGTTGCATACTCGCTGAGGTGCGAAGGCACTATTAAACACTCAAAATCTAGCCAAAAACCATGAGCTCAATAAGGCGTAGAAGTGTTAGAATCCATTCAGCTCTCTGATAGGCAATAAAATTACCACAGCAGTAAAACGTAGCTCTCATGTGAACAAATACTCTTAGCTCACCAACGAGATCCTTCCAGGTGCAGCTCGCATGTGACCTAGCTAAATTCTACTTATCATTGATCAAGACAACCATATACTAAAGCTCAATACATAAAAATTGTAGCTGATTGGCCATATAAACATTCCATTGATTTGTAGTGATATAAAAAAGTGGATTAAAACATCCAATACAACACTAAAGGGCTACATAAAAAAGCTCATTTATTAAAAGGCCTTACCTAACAAGGTTAAGTTTACATCATCAGAAAGGAAGTATGAAAACAAAAACAAGAAAGCCTGGAGCTATCATTGAAAGAAGAAAGCCAGCTACTAGGAGGTGAACTCCCACCAGCAGGAAGACTAGCAAGCCTAACTACTCTTGCTTATATCCCTTCTTAACTAGTGGTTCCTCCTAGACCAAACTCAGAGCAATTCAAAAAGGCATTGTGAGTCTGGCTGGCAAGACTGGAGATCATGGCAAAGTTGTGAAGAAATAATTCAAGATCTACATAAAACTCCCCCAAAGCTAGCATAAGGAGCTATGCATAGGAGTCATGTGTAGTAGGCCATTCACACCTCGAGATCGTCTGCAGTAGGCCATACATGCCTTAGAAAGCTTCACCAAAAGCCAAGCTATTAGAAAAATGGGGAGCTTAACTTTGATACCCATTAGAGTGCTTTACTGAGAAACCTGGAGAGCTTTGCAAGCATTATATAGACCAGTCGGGCCCATTGTAAGAACCAAAGGGTAATTGGTTGCCCTTGATCGGACAGTCTGAAAGAAACAAAATTGCCACGCTAATGGCTAGGGATCATGCTTAGAAAAGAAGCATGGTCTGGTTCAAGTGAAGTGAAGTTTGAAGTGACAACATGGCATACTGAGTGCCGAGGACTTTGACTAAGAAGACCCTTCCAGAATAAAAATTGCAACTCCCAATCTGTGAAGCAAACAGAGAGTTGGGGGGCTAGTGTTACTAGTAGAATTCAGCATTACAAAGTGGGCTAGCAAAGCCTAGAAGGAGCCGAGTCTATCAAAAAGAACGAGCTTGCTATACGAGAAGCCATAGTTCGCTAAAAAGAATCCAGTTTGCTGAAGGCCAGAGTTCGCTGGTCGATCCAGCTCAAAGTCATGAACCAATGATATCCTCAGCAAACAAGCTCAAGCTCGTTTGGATGCAGCCTCTCTCAGCCAGAAGCTGGCTGAGGCAAAACACAAAGACAACATATAACTTGCACCACCATTCTACAAATACGGCCATTGGGTCCCACTCACAGAAAGTTGTTTGTAGAACCTAGTCTATAGTACCCTAGGCAGTCTTGTACATTTAATATTTGATGTAATAGATGTACAGTTAATTTAGTTCCATTTGTACCTCCCATGCTTCTATAAATGGGGGGCTAGAGTCATTGTAAAAGGAAGGCAAGAAAGACTAGCAAAAACTTTATCGAAAGCCATAGCAAGGCTCTGTAAGCACTATTTCATATTAATAAAAATATCTCTGTGGACTTAGGGTCCAGTGCCGTCCAGATTTAGTCAAACCACGTTAACTCTCATGTATTTTCTCCTCCCCCCTTTTCTCTTACCATTTGACACCTTTTTACCTCTTTAGCAACCAGGAAATAGCTTGGGTCCCTAAAGAACCCCCTTCGTTGATCGGATTTGGGTCTGACCAAAATCCACCATCAATAGAACGAGAAATGCTAAGCATTTTTCCATTCTAAATCTCTCTATCACTTTATTGATATATGCCTTTTGAGACAAACCCAATAGTCCTTGTGATCTATCCCAGAATATTTCTATCCTAATCACATAGTTTGCTTCTCCCATATATTTCATTTCAAAGTTGTTAGAGAGAAAACTCTTAGTTTCATGTAACAAACTAATATCATTAGTTGCACATAAGATGTCATCAACATACTGAATAAAAAATATAAACTTGCTCTCACTGACCTTCAGATTTATAATCGATTAGTAGTGTTTTTGTTAAATCCAAAGGAAACAATGGTATCATTGAACTTGAGATACCATTGTTGGGAAGCTTGTTTAAGTTCATGTATTGATTTCTTCAGTTTCCACACCATTTGTTCCTTCCCTTTAACTAAAAACCTTGTTGATTGGTCCATGTAAACATCTTCTTCTAAATTCCCATTTAGAAAGGAAGTTTTCACATCCATTTAATATAGCTCCAAATTATGATAGGCTACCACTACCATGATAATCCTGAAAGAGTCTTTCTTAGAAACTGGTGAAAAGGTCTCCTTATAGTCAATCCCATCCTTCTGAGTAAAACCTTTGGTAACAAGTTTGGCATTGTAACGTTCAAGGTTACATTAAGAGACATGTTTGGTCTTGAAGACCCATTTGCAATTGACTCTTTTGCGACCTTTTGGAATTTCACAAAGTCCCAAACATTATTCCATCTCATAGATTTCAGCTCATCTTTCATGGTATTCAACCATTTATCAGCATTATCACCATTAATGGCTTGTGAAAATGAAACTAGATCATTATCATTTATCCCTGCCTCAATTTCTAACTCTTGTAAATATACCACATAGTCATTCAAAATGGCAAGTGTCCTTACTCTTTAAGACCTTCTTAATGCTCTTTCATGTGGTTCTTCTACTACAGGTTCATTATGAATCACGAGATCATCCATTTGTTACTCTTTTTGATTGTTAGATGGTATAACATTTGAGAAACAACTACTTTAGAGCTAGAGGTGCAAGTTATAGGAACTTGAATTCTAACTTCTTTAATTTCCACATTTTGTGGAGCTTCACTCCCACTAATTTCACCATTGTTAATGAACCTGGCATTCTCAATTTCAACAATCCTTGTGCTATAGTCAGAGTAATAAAATCTAAACCCCTTTGGTTTTTATGGATAAGTAATGAAATATCCACTAATTATTCTTGCATCCAATTTCTTTTATTATGGATTGTAAATCCTTATTAATGCCTGGCATCCCTAAACATGCAGGTGACTTAAACTGAGTTTCCTTCCAGTCTATAATTCAAAAGGTGTCTTTGGAACTACTTTACTAGGAACCCTATTCAACAAATACCTATTAGTTTTTAATGCATATTTCCACAATGAAATGGGTAATGATGAATTACATATCATACTTCTAACCATATCCATTAAAGTTCTATTATGCCTTTTTGACATACCATTTTATTGCGATGTACCTGGCATTGTGTATTGGGCATAAATACCACACTTCTCAAGGAATTTAGTAAATGGACCTGGTTATTGTCCAACTTCATCATATCTTCCAAAATACTCACCACCTCTATCTGACCTGATAATTTTATCCTTTTTATTTAATTGCCTTTTAACTTCATTTATAAATATCTCTAAAGCATTTACTACTTGGGATATCCCATGCAGCATATAGACATATCCATAATGTGAATGATCATCAATAAAGGTGATATAATATTTTTCCTTATTGAAAGAATTAACATCAAAAGATCCACATATGCCGGTGTGTAAATTTCAAGAAGTTGAGTGCTTCTCGTGGCTCATTTCCTTGTGTGTTTTGCTTGTTTTCATTTAATACAATCAACACAAGAATTTAGGTTAGTAAAATTCAAAATTGGAAGGATTTCATTCTCTACTAATCTTTCTAGTCTTTCTTTAAACCCAAATGCTTATGCTACAAGTAAGAGGAATATTCATTTACTAAACCATGTTTAGTACCAATATTATGATGCAAGGTTAAAAGTGTTTCAGTATATAAGCTATCAAGATTCAATTTGTATAACTTATCACAAAGAATACTAGAACCAATGAGATGTCTATGCTTAAACAAATTAAAACATCCATTACCAAAATCAATAGAATATCCTGCAACACCAAGTTTCAATAAAGAAACCAAATTCCTAGAAATATTAGGTACATAAAAAGTTTCCAACAAATCTAAATAATGCCCAATGTTAAGAATTAAGCAATAAGTTCTAACATCTTCCATTGGAGTTTTCACTTTATTCCCCATGAAAATGAATTTCTCATTTGGGCTTATGGTTTGGATTGTAAGGAATCCATGCATTAGATTGGAAACATGAGTTGTATATCTAGAATCAATCCACCAAGTATTATGATGAACTTTAGTTAGATTTGATTCAAAACATACATAAGCATTAAACTTACCTTTCTTTTCAAACCAAGCCTTCCATTCTAAGCAATCCCTTTAGAAGTGTCCAAGTTTCCTACAAAAATGGTAATTGTCATTATTTTGTTCCTTCTTATGGATTTGAGAAGAGGATTCATTAATCTTTAGTGGTGCTATACACTTGCCATGATTTTTTGCTACTTTTTTTCTAGCGCCTTGATGATTTACAAAATGGATGGAATGACTTCCTTAATTCTTAAGTCTCATTTTCTCTTGAACAAGCATACTATGCAATTCATGCACATTCCATTTATCTTTCATGGTGTTCTAGTTCATTTGGAATGGACCATAGTCAGATGATAATGAGTTCAGAATGAATTGCATAAGGAAGTTCTCATCCAGATCCATTCCTAAAGACATAAGTCTTACTGCAATATTAGTCAACTTAAGTCTTGCCACAATATTAGTCATCTTAGTGACATGTTCATGAATAGTATGAGAACCATCAAATTTCATGGTGGTTAAAGTACCCATGAATGTCCCTGTAAGAGACTTATCAGCAGTTTAGGAGTGCTCTTCCATAAATTTCATGAATTCTTTAACACTTTTAGTTCTTGGAAGAGTCGACTTAATGTTTTGGACTATGCTCATCCATATGAATATTAGGCTCAGTCTATTTAACCTTTCCTCAGCCTTACAATGTGTTTTCTCTTTATTACTACTAGCATCAGTAATGGCAACTAGTTTCTCAACTTGGAGTGCCAAATCAAGATCCAATACATTGAGGTGAAATTGAACTTGTTCACTTTAGTCATAAAAATTCAGCCCATTAAAGACTGGAACAGACGTAGCATGCAAATGTAGAACATTGGGAATAAATACTATAAGAAATAAATGCCTAACATTAATGCTTTGAGTTATACTAACATACTACATAGATTCAGAGAGCAACCTATCTAATATTTAGTGTATATCAATGTTCTCCTTTGGGTTACACATTGTCATACAACAATAATCATAATGATGCCAATAAAGTTCAACATTATTTAGCAATGATGTATGTACCAATTAGAAATATCTACTATCTTTGGATATATAAATAAAACTAGTAGTGCATTCACATTATCATGATCAAGTTCATTAATTATAAGAACAACTATTCAACCTTTGGGCAATCCATAAATGCCTTATAGTAATGAACTTCAATTTGCTCATATACCATCAATCATCATGTCATTCATAGCATTAAATTCATGAGTAATTAAAATATAATCATCATACAATATGGAACTAAATTAACTTAAAGATTTCACTACTTTGTTGATTAACAAATCAATCATGCATTAATTCTAAATTGTCATTACTGCTTTGAAATATAGATCACATAGATACACAAGCTTATTAAAAGGAATAAGAACCAATAATACTATGCCATGTATGATACCCTTTTCACACACAAATCACTTACAACACTTCCTTTTGACCAATATAGATCTAAGCTCTTGGATGGCTAGAATTACTTTATAAATTCCCCAAAATTGAACTTGAAAAAAATTCTCTAATTAGATTTCGAATTTCAAAATTGCAATATATATGGCTTCATTTTTTTTATTCCATATTAGAATTACAGTAAAATAATACAAAAAAAAAAACAAATGAAGACCTTTTATAAACAAATAGCTAATATAATAATGAATGACATTATGAAACATAGATCAATTAAATCAATTCTTTCATCTATATTTTTGGGAAAGAGTCTAGTTTTCTAGAAAAATAATATAAAATCAATTAAAATTTTAGAAAAATATAATCCATTATGTGCAATAGAAACAATCAATTAAAATCTCAATTCACAAAATTAGGATTTATACAATGAGAGATACAATCATCCTTAATGGAAAATCATGGATTTCTATACCCATGCTCTAATATCACATGTTAAAATTATATGTTCTTCATGAAACTTAAATTAAGAATAGATAAGGATCTTGGAATCTCATAATCTTCACATTCCATAATAGGGAATATCAAGTTAGAAACTCATACCTTATTCTATAGTTAATGATCGGACAGTAGTAATACAATGTTTCTCAATATGTGATGGCATTGAAACTTGATTTCTATTCACTGGACTTTCTAATATTTTCTTCTACATGATTGATGGCAAGAGAGAAGAGAGAAAACTGTTATATCTAGAAACAAGACCTTATTTCATTAGATAACCCTTATCATGCTATCTCCCATCAAGTTAGCAATTACATTTTGAAACTGCTTCTCTTTATCCAATAATTTTTTAGCCCATAATTATTTATTTAATTATTTATTAAACCTATTAGGATAAGTCACATGCTCCTTATATGAGCCACTTAAACCTTACAACCTATACACTTGTAACTTATTTTGCTTTCTTTCTAAAGCTTATACATTTTTTAACAACCATTTCTTGTCTTATTCCAAAATGCCAAATGGGACAAGTTAAAAAGATAATGCTAACCCTTTGCTTGTTTGGATAGAAATTGGGAGGAAAGAAAATTGCTGTAGAAAAAAGGCAAGAAAATACTATTTACCTGTGCTTGGCAGAGGAAAGAAAAAAGAAAGAAAAGAATTGCTGTGGAAAACCTACTATAGGACCCATGGGGACAATTTTCTGCCCGTCCTCACATACAAAATGTTAGGTTTCCTTGGCTTAAGGGGCAGCAAAGGGCTGTGAAATTCAAAATTTTCTTCTCCCCTTAGGCTAAGCAAACTCCC
>JANHAO010023457.1:0-11897 GCA_026873985.1 Saraca asoca
GAGAAGAAAAGCGTTTTCTTCAAGAAAAGAATTGAGAGATCCAAAATAGAGAGAGACGTTTTCTAGCAAAAACGTAGTGGTAAGGTAGTTCCATCCAATCGGAGTTTCATCTTACTCACGTGTGGATACCGTAGAGACACAAATCAGTTGTTCTGTGTTCGTGATTCTACATTAAGGCACAGTCTCTGTTCGTGTTCATTGGATCAAACCGAAACATTGCATCAAGCCGCAGCATCATAGGAGAGGAAGGAGTGACCGGACGTGTTGCTATTTTTTTGGATCACAAACCGTAACATCAAAAAGGAATCGTGACTTGTGTTGCTGCACATTGCAATAAACGTGACGCAAAAAGGTATTTTTCTGGACCAACTGGTTTATATTCTACATATGGATCTGTGGCTAGGGTTTCAAAATTTTAAATTTTCGCTGTGCTTGTTGCCATGAAACCCGACAATAAGGGATATATACTTTCCTTTTTGTGAAACCATTTTTAATAAGATTGTGAAGTCTCTCATACCAAGCTCTAGGAGCTTGTATGAGTTTGAAAACATGATTATGTTTTTCAATATTTTCAAATCTAGGAGTTGTTTAACACAAACATCCTCATTTAAGAACCATTCAAGAAAACACTTTTGACATCTATTTAATAAAACTTGAAAATTTTTAATGGATACAAAAGCAAGCAACATTCTAATAGATTCTAATATAGCAACAAGAGCATAAGTTTCATTATAGTCAATACCTTCTTTCTATTTTATCCTTGTGCTACAAATATTACTTTGTTTTTTTACCATATTTCCAATTCATCAATATTGTTGTAAAATTCCCACTTTATGCTGATGATTGATTGATTAAAAGGCTCTGGCATAAGGATCCATACTTTATTTTTTTCAAATTGATTGGGTGCTTCTTGCATGGCATGCTTCCAACTCTTATTGAGCAATACTTTATTAACATTCTTTGGTTCAATTTGAGATAGAAAAGCTACATTGTTTGAGTTAATTTTCTTTGAGGATCTTGTTTGGATTCCATAAGAAGGATCACTATTTGGTTCTTGTCTCCATTCTCTAAGAAGAGTTTCATTCTATGACCTTGTAGCTTCCTTTTCAGGATGCTCATTCTGATCTTCTTGCTTTTTCTACACTTTTTGCTCTTTCAATCCATCTTTCTAATGGGAATCAGTTTCAACTTTTGGATTTTTATGTTATTCTTACTCTTTTTGAGCAATTTAATGAATCTCCATTTTTCATGAAGTCATCATCATCCAATGGTTTACTTAATACAACATGCATGGATTCTTCTATCACTAGAGTTCTTTTGTTATAAACTTTATAAGCTTTACTAGTGATTGAATATCCTAAGAAGATTCCTTCATCTAATTTAAAATCAAATTTTGCTAGATGGTATTTTCCATTGTTTAAGATATAACATTTATATCCACAAACATAGAAGTAACCAATATTAGGTTTTCTTTTATTCCAAAGCTCGTAAGGAGTCCTCCTTAGGATAAGGCATATAAAGCATCTATTTATAATATAACAAGAAGTGTTTATAACTTCTGCTCAAAAATGTTTTGCAAGATCATTTCCACAAAGCATGGCTCTAGCCATTTCAATTAAAGTTCTATTTTTCCTTTTCATTATCCCATTTTGTTGGGGAGTTTTAGAACATGAAAAATTATGGTTAATCTTATTTTCTTACAAAAAGTTTTAAAAAGGTAATTTTCAAATTCACCATCATGATCACATCTAGTACTTGATATGCACACACCTTATTCATTTTGAATCCTTTTTCAAAACTCTTCAAATGCATTGAAAGTCTAATTTTTATAAGCTAGAAAGAATACCCAAGTATATCTTGAGAAATCATCAACAATAATAAGACCATATCTTTTGCTACCAAAACTTTAATAGGACCAAAACGATCCATATGCAACTTTTCCAAGAGTCATGAAATGGAAAAAAATATTTTTGGGTTGAAAAGATGATTGTACTTGTTTTCCTTATTGACAAGCATTGCATATGTGATTTTTCTCAAAGCTAATTCTAAGAAGGTCAAGGACTGTTGACAGTAAAATTTAGTAAGCCTAAATCTAAGTCAACCAAGATAGTTCTTAAAAACCTCAAGTTACAATCTGGTTGTATAAGTATCAGACAAATGCAGAAATCAAACAAATATAGTAGGCAAAAGAAGAATAGGAAGAGCAGAGAGAAGACAGCTGAGGCTTTTTAATATAGTTCAGCTAAAATCCTTTATTTGAATTCCTACGTCCATAGTGATTTTTATTTCTCTGTTGAAAATTTGGCAAATTTACCATATATATTCTTCGAGGAGTTTCCCCATTGTATTTGTTCCTCCCCCTTTTATAGAGACTGGGAGGTTATAAATGTAATTTAATGAATTATAAATTTGTTACATCAAGTAATAAATGTGCTGGCAATTTAGACTTTTGTAAATTGACTTCTGCAGATTGTTGGCTGGCTTCTGCAAATTACTTTTTGTGAATGGGTCCTACAAGCTACAAGTTGGCTACTTGCCTTGGGTTAATGTTTGACCATAGCAAGTCTCTAGCTGGGCAGAGTGTTTCGTCCTACTAGCTGGGGCTCTTGTCTTGGGGTCGCTGCCTACCTTAGACCAATAATATTAAGCTCATATTTGATGACTCAAGCTGGGTGACCTCTGGCCATGTGAATTAGGGCTTCTCTCTAGTGAGTCGAGGCTACTGCCTTGGCCTCGTCCTATGTCTCGAGCTCGTGGCTGGAAAATTAGTACCTCTGTTGAGCGACCTTAGTTCGTGGATGACCTAGGCTTCTTTTGGTTAGACTTATCTTCTGTTGGGCCTTTATCAGGCCATTTTGCATTACTCCAAAAGTACCCATAACAAGGACTAAATCATTTTGGCAAAGATTTGAAATAAAACATATGTTTACATGCCTAAGCCTTATATGCTAAAGCCAACTTTGATCATTTGTTGAAACAAAACATTTTGTATTCCTTTAAGGAAACAACATAAATGTTATCTATTCTTTGGCTCACTAAAGATATTTTATTATTGGAGATGCTTTGCATATAACAATGAGAGAATTCAACTACAACTCTATAGCCTTTGTCACAAAGTTAACTAATGTTCAAGAGATTATATTTGAATCCTTCCACCATTCTAACATTATTAAAGTGGGATGTGAGGTTTCCAAAATTTAGATTTGTTATGAATTTAATTTCCAATTATTTAGATTGAGCAATTTAGTTTATTAATCAACAGAATTTTAGAAATTAGAATTGTATCAAAATATCAAAATGCAGTGCATCAATATAGCAGAATATTAGTAATGTAGAAAAAAAAATCAAGAAATACCAAGGTTTTTAAAGTGATTTAACTTCACCTGAAACCACAGATGAAGTCTACATCTACTGGATCAATCCTCAATTAGATGACCTCTTTTATTACAATTCACAAGATTTAAATCGGGCTCCTAAAAACCAGTTTACAACAAGATTTTATCAAGCTCTTACCTAGCCTAGATACATTAACAATACACTTTTAGCTTAATTGTAATCAACCTTAAAACTAATAGAAGATGCAAGGGAAGATCAACCTCTTCCTTATATCTCCAGTTCCTGATCAACCTCAGAAACTAAAAAATCAAACAAGAATATGGTAAAAGAAAAAACAATACTAAAGTTTGAGATGAAAATCTCAAATAACTAACTATGTAATCCTTAGAGAATCTAATCTAATCAGTTAATTGGTTATTGATTTGAAAGACTAAGTTAGATTAAATAAAGCATAAGAGTTCTCTCTAATTTTCACACTTAAAGTGATAGAGAAATGATATGAGTTCTATGTTAAAATGAGTGTGTGAAGTCTTGAATCGATTCATAAATTGATTCGTAATGGTTATAACTAATTTGTGAATCAATTCAGCTTATGAAAATCATAAAGAAATCTATGACCAAATCAATGCATGAATTGATTAACCCTCTGCATAAAAAGATTTGTGAATCGATTGCATAATCGATTTAGAAAGATTTCAAACGTTTTGGTAAATACATTTTCAAGAATTTTTCTTCATGAATCGATTTATGAATCAATTCAAGTACATTCCACAAGTTTCCTTCGATGAATCGATTTACAAAATGAAAATTAATTTTTTATAAAAATTTAATTTATGAGAATGCATTAGAAACTATAGTTAGAAAACATTTGATTTATTTCAGGCTCAAAAAATTATTTTAGAAAAATTATTTGGATAAAAAACTATTGGATTACACTTACAAAAGATCCTATAGAAATCAATAAATCCTAAGACTAAGTTGGATCTTTTGAAATCTTCAGTGTCACTTGATCAACTTTAAGTTTGCAAATAAACAAACACTCAAAGTATATGGTGATATCATGACATCAGATAAAATTATTTTTCAACATCAAAACTAAAGAAGAAATAATAGCTATGTTAATCATTTTCCCATAGCTAGGCTAACAGGATGAAGAATTAATAACAATTTTACTAAGTCCTATAATCTTGCATCTTATGTCATTACCAAGAACAACTTCACCTTCTTGAATTGGTTTGAAAGAGATGAACTTGTTTGTATCACTTATTATATGCTTTGAGCAACTACTATCAAGGAAGCAATAGTCCTTTCTGAAACTATTGTTGAGGCTAACCTGTAAAAATGAAAATTATCTTATCTTAGGTACCCAAATCATTTTGGGTTCATTTGGCTTAGTCTCTCTCTTTTTCAGATTTTGACCTCTTGATATCTAATCCTATGAATTTTGGTCATGCAATCTTTTCTTATGAATACAGGATTGTGATATATGTCCATTTTGCCCACAATAGTTACATTTCAAAGAAAGGTTAGAATTTTGAGCTACTTTTGCAAAGAAATTTTCTTGATATTTCTTATCTTTTCCTTGTACAAATCCTACTCCCCCTTCATCAAAGGACCATTTTTGATTTCCCAAAAAAGTTTTCAATTTTCTCTTCCCTTTTACAAATCAAGAAAGATCCTTTTTCAAGAATTTTACTTTCCTTTTTAAAAGTTGGTTTTCATTTTTTTTAAGGAATGAGTAGTTAGCCCCTTTTCTTTCAAGGATTTGTTTTCATTCACTAAGGAATAAGCAACTAATCCTGTTTTCATTAGAAGTTGATTTTCACTTTCTATGGAATAAGCAACCAGCTTATTTTTTAAAACAAGTTTTCTTTTTCTAAGCTCTCTTTTTCCCTTTTCATTGAGACAATTTCAGTTGATAAAAAAACATTTTGATTTTTAAGTTCATTTTAAGAAAAAAAACAACCATTTCTTCAAGAACTTCATTTTCATTTTTCAAAATATTATTTTCATTTTTCAAAGTTTGGTTTTCCTTTTTCAAGGACTCAAGTTTATTCTAAGGAAGACTTTTCTTCAAGAATGGAAAGATATTTTGACATCACTTTATAGGAATCATACATTAAACTTTTAAAAGCTTTTTGTAACTTATCATAAAGAATACAAGTGTCAAGATTCATTACCTTAGTGTAGTGCTCTTTGGCCATGAAGAAAAGGTTCATTACTTCCTCTTCTCCAAGTTCATTACTTCCTCTTTGCCTTCATCTTGTATTTCTTTATTGGAGGAAATGGATTCATTATCCTAAGTAGCTATCATTACTTTCTTCTTTGGTGGCCTCCGTAGAACTTCTTTTGGAGGTTCGTACAATCTACCTTGATGTGATTGGGTTTCTTGCATTTAAAGCAAGTTGGTATCTGATTGCTCGTTTCTTTTCTTGCTTG
The DNA here is from genome assembly GCA_026873985.1 of Saraca asoca. Lineage (NCBI taxonomy): Eukaryota > Viridiplantae > Streptophyta > Magnoliopsida > Fabales > Fabaceae > Saraca > Saraca asoca. The sequence goes on from JANHAO010023457.1 coordinate 5,776, forward strand.
CTTTTTTCTTACTGTTTCTTTTCTTATGAATGACTTTTGTCTATCTTGCCCTTTTTTTTATACATATTCATGAATCATTTTATAAGATATGCAATTTCATGATTTTCATTATCAATTTCTTTTACTTCATTTTCTTCTTCTATATTTTCTTGATTTGAAGTAGAAGATTTAATAGCAATATTTCTTTTTCTTCTATGATCTGTATCTTTCATACAAGTTTTTTCATATGCTGAAAGTTTGCCTTTTAGCTCATCATAGGAAAGGACTTTAAGATTATTATCTTCTTGAATAGTATCACACTTGGATTGCCACATCTTTGGAAAACTTGTAAGGATCTTCATGATCAAATCTGGTTTGGGAATGATTCATCCAAGAGCATAAAGATTATGATGGTAGAAAGTCTTTTAAACATAGGTTCAATTCTTTCACCTTCTTCCATTTGAAAAAGCTCATACTCTTCCATTAACATATTAATACGAGTTTACCTTACTTGTTTTGTTCCTTTGAAGGTGGTTTGGAGCTTATCCCATATGTCTTTGGTTGTGGTGCATTTTAAGATTTTTTTTTAATTATTTTGGTGCAGCAATACATATAATAGCATTTTTAGGCTTTAACATGGAGACTGCTCACTCCTCTCGCTTCTTGGTTTAAGCACTTGTTAACTATCTTGCTCTTTCATTGGGATGGTAGGCCCTTCTTCAATAATGTTCCACATGTTATCATCAATGGCTTGAAAGAAGATCATCATTCAATTTTTCTAATAATCATGAATGGTTCCATTGAATAATGGTGGCCTAGATGTAGAATGACCTTCTTGTCCGTATGATAATCCAAAGTTGTCTATCTTATCCCTACAAGATTTTTACTCAAGAGTTGTTAACCTTTAACAACAAAGACCAAGCTTTGATACTAATCTCTCAACTTGAGATTTTTCTAGCCTCACACTAAGGTAAAATTCTTAGCTACAAGGTTTCTACAAATGTATCACTCACATTCAACTTGTAGTTAGTAAACCTTTTACAAACTTGAGAATAAAAAAGGATTTATCTTAAAGAGAGTACAATATTTCTCACACTCTCAAAATGTAAATGTGGAAGTGAAAAGCTTAAAAGAAGACTTAAGAGAGTTTAAACCTAGATAGAGAAGCCTTCTTAGAGAAGGAAAGAGATTTGCTTATATGATATGAACTAAATGCATCTCCCATTTTATAGATGAGTTAGGCACCAAAGAGCATCTCAGATTCGAAGAATATTGCTTGCTCATTCAGGATATCTAGGGACTTGTCACTCTTGATCAGAAGCATTAGACTTTGAGCAACTTGCTCTTTCAATTGAAATTTAAATCTTTGATGAGTTTTCATCATTAATGTACAGTTTGGCCAACTCATGTTAATTACTCTTTCACTTGAATTCTAAATTTTTAGTAGAGAGGTTTTTATTAAGCTCAGAACTTTTAGCTTGTTCTTTCAAATACTTTAGAAGTCTTCTAGAGTTGTCATTGTCAATATGTTGTACGATAGCTTAACTTGATTGCTTTTTCAAATTATCCACATATTAAATGTGATCTTCTAACTTAACCTGATATGGTAAAGGGTATAAAGCAGCTGGCTGGATTAGACTCATACAGACTTTTTGCAAGCTTTCAATGTTAGAACTGAAAGGAGCAATCTGCATTTTGCAGACTTTTTCAAAGGCAATTTGTATGGAAAACATTCAAATAACACTCTATAAAAAATAGTACAGCATACATGCAAATCAAAACATTCCATTTTAGTGAAATGTCATATAAAATCATTGTTGTAACAATGTAGATTTTTTACAGAGAGCAAAAAGCAATCTTAAAATAGTTTAGTTTATATTATAAAGTTTCAAAGTATTTTAATTAATTCATTTAAGCATAAATCTAAAACATTCAGCATGGCATTATTTATCCAAAAAATAAAGAGATATAAACATTTGGATAAGGAAAGAGTAATTGGACAAAAACTAATCAGAACACATTCTTTGCATAAACAGATTTTTTCAATAATCAATCAATCATCATCAAAATATGAATAAAGCATATCAAGCATAAAAGGATTCACAAAGCTACCAATCAAGTATGCTTTACTCTTAAGGCTTAAAAAAGGCATAAGAGACTAGGTAAAGCAAAGCTCTAAATCTTTAACTAGAAGACATCAACCTATCAAAGCAATTAAAAACTTCGCATAGATTATAAAGAACAAAGTTAGAATACTCAAAAGCGAACTACGAATGGCAGCAAGACACATTATTAATCATTGCTAATCCTTTACATATACAATCAATAAGTTGAGTGAGCTTAAACTTACAAAACAAAGTTGCCTCAAGATTACATCTCCCAAATATTTGGTGTAAGAGAAGGTTGCTTAAAAACTTTAGAACAAAACTAAGCAACACTTGAGAAGCATATGCTGCAAATGGCCAAGAAGGAAAATGTTGCTAATTGCGAATGTAAAGTATATTAATGAATCAATAAAACTAACTTGAACATCTTAAAAGATCGTAAGGAATAAAGAGGAGACTCTTGCAAAACTTATTAGAAGCCAATCCTCAAAATGATCAAAAAGTTGTCACTATGGTTGCCTTGTTGGTCTTAGATAATTGCTCATTAATCAACTCCTCACTGTCATTCAGATTTACTTTTATCAATCTCCTTTATTCTTCCTTGTTGGATCAGATCACTTGCAAGGAAAAACCATTCAAATCTGCAAGAGCTATTTTTGGAAACAACAAAGTCTGTTATCGATAGACAGTGATTCATCAATGCACTCTAAAGTATATCACTACTCAAACTTGAGTGCAATTCAATAGTCTAGAGAATGCAAATCTTTGCAACCATTAAAAAACAATTTGTGATTTTTCCATGAGTTTCCTCCTCATTTAATGTAACATTCCACACATAATAACAAAATAGAACTTGACCTAGATCTTTTAGGAAGCATTATATTTATAACAAGAAACATCAAAATCTTTCCAAACAACTCTAATCTAGGGAACACACGTCTCCGAAGGTTACTAATAAATGTTAAGAACCTAAAGCAAAGAGGAATAAAAAAGGCATGAAAGACATAAAAAAAGATTAAAAGAAAGAGTGTAAATTTGGTGATGGCAAAAAGATGAAGGAAATTTATAGGCCAAGAAAGATCAGATGAAAGGCTAGGATTAAAAGAATCAAATGGTTGAAAGTTAATCAAATGAGAATTATGGCATTAAAGTAAGGACAATAATAGTTTTGGAGAAGCTTAATGATGATTAAGGAGAAGCCAATTCTCGAAAAATAGATGGAAAACATTAAAGTTAACAAAATTTTCAATATTAATTAATTCTTGACAACAATCTCAAAACAATAACAAGAGACTCCAAAAGCATGGAAGGAGGTCTCTAGTTAGAAATCATCTTTGGGTGATTGCATGATCGAACATTCGACCTAAAGATAAATCAAAGTCACCTTAACCATTAGATAAGCCTCACCCGATTGTTTGAGGAGGGACTAGTGATAAACATAAGGCCAATGACCCAATAAAACAGTCAGGGCCCATTTTAGCAACTTAGTTAAGGGTTTTGGTTATTTAAAAGACCTCATTTTAACCCTCCACACATCTACAAAAGGAAAGGTATGAATTCACTTTACATAATTGAATACTTCATCCTTTCACTTGAATTCTCTTTAGCTTTAGCATTGAAGAAACTTTGGGGATTTCCACCACTTAAACCTTTGTGCAGATTATTTTCTGCCACCACATTCAACCACAGAAAATTGAAGTGTTCATCAATCATTCTCACTTAATATCATATAGTAAATTAAGATTTATTCTTTAGTTTGATTGAATACCTAAGATATTTGTGTGAGTTTGAAAAAAAAAAATCTATGTTGTTAAAACTAGAAGTTAGAGAAGTTGTATTTTTACATTATTTAAAAAAAAACAAAGAAGAAATATTTTTATATTTTATCAAATGTCAAATGCTAAAGTAATTAACTCAAGTTGAAAATATTTTTGTGGTGCTGATTCCATATATGATGCGTTTTCAAAGAAGTTATGAGTAACATTTTAAAAATATGATTACTGAAATTATTTTAAGTAATGTTAGTCAATAGTCACATTTATTTTAATTGTTTATGCTACTCTTCATATCCTTCAGAAGAAACTAAACACATGGTTTATGCTATTCTTCATCCATGGGAAGGAACAGTTTCAAAATCTGCATTAATTGTTCCTAAAACTATAGAATATTAAATAATAAAAAAAAGGAGGTTTGTTGAAAGAAAATTCAACTTTATCGACAACTTGAAGATTATTTGTGCCGAGAAAACTAACAGAATAAATAATCCAATTATGTACTACCTAGCAAATGGATTGACAACTTAAAGATCATTTGTGTGTCAAGAAAACAACTTCACCAGTTTGTGCAGTCTCCTATTAAAGGTGAGCTTAACAGCAAGCCATTGAAACTCCTCTTACATTGATGTACACAACATTCATGAAATTGTGAACACAAATTAGAGGAAAAATCCACCAATTTCAATGAAATCAAAGCCATTGAAACTCCTACTATAGTATGCAGCACAGACTTTGTCCTTTCAACATTGAATTGTTAAGTGCTTATATGTCTTTCATTATGTGTAAACTATCTTTTTTTTTTCTCTCAGGTTATAATTTATCACAATGCAAAGTACTTATCAGTTTGAATATGGATGCCTATACATTTCAAGGAATCAATCAGTAATATATTGCTTACCATTGAATGAAAGCCTTTGTTAAGCCTTTTTCATGTGATGTCTTTAAAAGGATGTTCACAATTTACTTAAGACATATACAATCCAGATTCGAATTCAGAACATTGAAGAAGAAAAAATCTTAAGATAACATAATATGTCATTGTACCACTAAAGATATTAGTTAGTTTAACTTTTAGTAAATTATGCAAATGATTTAATAGCAAATATGCTTAGCGTATGAATATGTTTTTGTTAAAACTAATAATATCACACAGGAAACATTTACGTTCATTATTATTCAATAAGGTAGTTTAGTTTCAGAATTCATTTTAAGTCCAATCATGTAACTTGCTTATAAGTGGACAAAACAAATAATGTTTCAATGTAACTTCTGTTATGTTAACACCAAAATCTACAACCTTTGATTTTCTTTTCACCTACACAAAAGAACAATTCTAATGAATTTCTTAGAAGAAATAGAATATATAAAATTAAAAAAAACAAAACAAAACAAACAAAAGCTTAACACTCAAATTAGATAATAATGAACCACCACCGTGTAAAAGAAAGAAAATTATCAATTCAGCATGATTTTCATCGAAGGATTTTAAATTTGAACGGAATTAGATTAGATGGAGTTTGTGAATTATTCAGATGGGAAAAAATTGAAGGAATGAAATGAGCTACAAGGGAAGATATGCAAGGTTGGAGAATCCTTGATTCAAAAAGCTATTAAAGGAAAGAATTCAGCATTAGCGGATTCACAGAAGATGGCATAGACAAACTTCAACAAAATTAGAAAATATGCAGAACTTCAAATTGAAAGAAAGAGCAAAATGAATTAAAGAAATAGAAAAGAAAGCCTCATTGAACTACATCACAAGGGCAGAGTATTGGTGAGCGATTGCAACCTACGATTCCTCTTTCAATCAACTTTGCTCGTTAGAAGGAGATGTGGTCTCTCCACACGTCAAGTGAAGACCAACTCGCTAATGGAAAGCAAGTGATTTAATGGCAGAAAAATCAAGAGTCCTGCAAACAGAAGACAAATATAAGATTAGTTGATATGCAGCTGAAAAGCATTACTGAATGTGAAGGTGTGAAATTTGACCCATCAATTTCTAGTAGTCAAGTAGAGTATTAAGAAAATATTATAGGAACATCTTCTGTTGTATAGCTTAAAATGTTATTTACTAAAAATATGTAAAAAAATTGATATGTCTAGAACTGCTAAACGAGTCAGCCCATGTGGAGCGGACTTAGCCCAAATAAATACGGGCCTAAACAGAGAGATTATGTCAAACTAGTCGTTAGTAAATTGTTAGTCAAAGTAATCGTTAGTCAAACTAGCCGTTATGTCAAACTAGCCGTTATGATGTACCCTA
>JANHAO010023458.1:0-11895 GCA_026873985.1 Saraca asoca
CCATGGACTTCATCTTAATTATGCAATGAACATGATATGCAATATAAGATGAATATACAACCTTTATAATATCTAAATCAATACAAAATGTATAGTCATAGATACAATAGAGCTTAATCAAATTAACTCTAGGGCACCTATTTCAGATTAACAATATTTAGGTCAATTCCTCGCAAATCTGCAAGTGTCCAAGCAAAGACCTTAATGTATTCCTCTAACAATCTTACTAATTGATCTCGATCCTTCCTTGAAAATTCGGCCCTGATTTTTTTGGTTCTTCCTTCTTTCTCCCTGAAAATATATACTTCTTCTAAATTTGAGCTCGAATCTAATCAATGTGAGTTATCCTAGAGAACATCAAGTAAAGTCGAGTCTACCATTTAGCACTCATTACCCAGCAAGCTAGTGATCGTTGGTTTTATTCCACTGGGGCTTTCTTTATTCTTAGCCAAGCTAACTATATAACATCTAAGGCCACCTATTGATCAGCCCAAACTTCCCCAATCCCTTCGACTATTAGGAATTTCATCAATAAATAGGGGTGGATACAATGGCCCCTGCCTGATTTAGAGAAAGTCTCCTTAGGATCGCATTATAAGCACTATTTGGGGTGGCCATGATAAGAAAAGTGACTGAGTTCTCAGGGTTAGCCTCATGGTCACTATTTCCTCCATAGTAACTTATTCTCATGTGAAACCAATTAAAATACATATAATGTTTATAAATACTTTTCAGAATATTGATAGCATTAGCAACATGCAAATACAAGATATCAATAAAACTTTCCTAGTTGACAAGTATCCTTTTGACTATGAAGTTATGTACTAATGTCAAAATTACCATCAGATCATCATGATTTCAGTCAATATGCCTAAAGTCCTTTTTCGTGAAATAGATTGGCTTGTATTATTCTCTCATATTCTTCCCTTCCACTATCATTACCGTTCAAAAATACCTTTTCCTAGCATTTTTGAAAGCTCCTCCTCTGCAAAGCCTCCTATAATAGTTTTGACCATCCTAAGACTAAGAGACTGCCTTGACCTGTTTATTTTCTGACCAAATGCATTATGGGAAATGATCCTACTCTTTCACTCCTTCCTTTTCCATATCTTCTCCTATTCAAAAATTCTTATACTTTAAAAGGTGCCCCCTCTTTATAAGCATCTTTATCTTATTCTTTAGAGTGACATAATCGTTCGTGTGATGCCCATAGTCACAGTAGAATTGTAAAATTTTAATTTATGGGTCGAGGGAATTTTCTCCATTTTTGTAGGTGAAATTTCATTAGATCAACAACTCTAACATCCTACACAATACAACTAATTAATGTATTCAAAAGTTCGTAGTTATTATGTCATTCATGAGGGGCACTTTCTCTTGTTTAGGTGCTTTGTCTCTGACTAGCACATTATTTGATTATGTGTACTCGACCTATCATCGAGTGAGCTCAAGCTCTCCAACATTAATATACTTCTTTGATTGGGCTAAAAGTTCCAAAAGAGAAACTGCAAGCCTCTTGGCCAATAAGAGGGAAAAATGGCTAAAGCGGGGACTAAAGTTAATTTGGTGCACTATAATGCCTTCATTGAGCTCCTTAATTTCTAGAGCTAGGGCATTAAAACAAGCCAAATACTCCTTAAGCATCTAATGTTGCCTGTGCCGAAAACTGACCATGGCCACTAACGTTTTCCTAGGTGCCCTGCTAGTCAAAAAATGGGTTAAAAATGCATTAGCCAGCTAGCAAAAACTGTTGATTGACTATCTCGTCAGTGTTGTGAACCAATGCATACCAGCCTTGCTTGGTACATAATGGCGTTCGGGGCTCCTGTTAGAAGCCAAGAATGCCTCCAGGTGCTCCTGGGGGTCTAACATTCTATCATATGGATCAATGTGAGTTGGTAGCTTAAAATAGGTAGGCAAATGAACGATCATCAGCGCCCCTGAAAAAGGATGGTTCTCTTCTTGCTAAAAAAGACAATTGTTTGGAGCTCTGGGTAAGGTCAATAGTTAGGTTTAGTGGATCATAAGACTTGTGTGTATGGGTGACCCGGTTTTACACATGGTGGCTGAAATTAACCATGCTCGGTAGAGCTATGGTGATGACTGGGATAGATTGGACAATTAGAATTGGAATTTGTGGGGCTTATGGGTGGAAGAGATGGTAGTTCAACATTAGGCTGGTAAGGTTGTTCATCAAAGGGGGGATGATGAGGTTGGGAAATTGCTTTAGCGGAGGGGGTGTTAGGCGTAGCTAGTATTGCAACAACTCGGACGTGTTATGGGACAAGGTAAGCTGAGGATAAGATATTGGATAAGTGATCAGGTTAACTTTGATGAGGATGGGGCTTGGAAAGTTGGGGTGGTGGAGGAAGGGTAGGTTGTGTTTGCACACAACAAAGAGCTTGCAACTTCCCCTGCAACTGGCAAACTTGCTCGGGTAATGCGTCGCGCTCGAGCTTGACAATTATTCTACAAGCTTCCTATGCCATTTGATCCCAATGATGCTTATTACAAGCCCTTACATGATGGCAATGCTCATTTAGAGATGGAGTACCAGCAGAACACGAATGAGAATGTCGTGACAAAAGGTGGCTGGAAAGCTACAACCAACACCAAATGAAACCCTTCCTCTAAGAAAGGTTAACCGGGAAAGTGAGAATCGGTGAAGGGATGATCTGCACACACAACAAAGTCAATAGCACACATCGAAAGTGGTCTACCGAGCACACTTTAATGCTTAAGTCAGTTCTCAAGTAGAATTTCAATAAATGTAAAAGAGATAATCTGAAGAGAAGATACATGATCATTTATATAAGTGACGAGCATAGCAATTGTCATGTTTCTAAATAAATGATAAGTGATCATGTATTTCTGGTGTATTAGTAATGTGAGCGAGAGTCCAACTTATTGATTGATACAAGCATGTTATTTGTGAATGCCTTAGATTATACCAATTGTTATGTGATGATTATGACGTTGATTTGCGTAAATTTTTATAATAGTCAAGTCTATGTCCTAAGTCAATCAACCTGTTGCTGATGATCGTTCAACTTAGACATGAACTCTTACCTTTCTTAATGACTGTTTCCTTACTCAACCTGGCTTAGCGACTGTGTCTTTACTCAACCTGGGTTGTTCATCATATGCCAGTCGTCTCACAATTAAGGGCTACTTTGGGGGCCTTTTTATCAACGCAATGTTGGAGTGGGAATTAATTCCAAAGCAAATGTTAAAATATTTTACTTAAATAATATTTATTTTAAAACAAAAAAAAAAATCAGAGGAAGACGTTGGCTGGCTAAACCAACGTCATCCGAAGGGAAACTGTTGGGCTAGTCAAGGCTACCCTGCAACTCTGCCATTGGCAGATTGCATGCAGGCCAACGTCTCCCAATTTATATGTTTTTTTTTATTTATTTGATAAATTATTAAATTTATTTAGGTGTAATTAAAATTAAAATAATTTAATTATTAGGATTTTTTTAAATGAGTAGTTATGATTCATTGTTATTTATACTTGTGGTTGATATAAAAAAAATTATTTTAACGAAATTAGATTATGAACGTTTTGTTTTGAAATAATATTTGTTTTGTAAGTTCTAATAGAAGTGATTAGTAATTTGTAAATAAGTAGTTAATATATTCTAATAAAAGCAATAAATTCAGATGATGTTGATTTCATGAGTAATTGTTTAGCATTTGATAAGATAAAATTTGTTATGTTACTTTATATTATGTGAGGTAGTAAAATAAAAGATTGTTTAAACGTAAATAACATAAAAAAGATGAAATAATTATTTAGTTGATTATTTAATATTCATATATTAAAATTTATTACATTAAGTTTCAATGATTTTTAGTAAGTTTTTTTTTTTTTTTTAGTATAGTCTGTGATGGAGTTTCATTAGGACCGATAGTGATCATGACTACTAAAACTTTTTAGAATACAATATTATTATATGTAGTTGTACGTAAAAAAAGTTTTAAATAGGTTACTTGATTCGAAAAATAATTTGTCTCTCTTTAATTATTTAAAATAGCTATTCACACCCACACTTATATTAGTAGAAAATACTTGTTACTTAAATTAGTTTGGTCTAGATCAAATCCTTATACCCCACGGGGTCAGCTCGTTTCTTTTCCATCTCCCAAAGCTCTTATTGATCCTTTTTCGCTTTCTGTGTTATGACTACTGCTCATTCATTTTCCTTTTTGCTTTAAGAAACAGGAGATATGCAAAAAGCCGCCCCCCCCCCCCAGGCATAATTCAAATTTGATGTTGATATTTGTAATCTATTAGAGATGCAAATGCTTACTTTGATGTCAAAATCACTGTTTTCTTCTGAGAACCCAAAACCTTTTCAAAACAATGATTTTCACACGCAATTTATTTGGTATTATCATATTAATCTTCAGATTTATGTTCCAATATTCACGAAAAAGAAAAATGACTCATTCGGAATCAATCAAACTAATTTATTGGCTCAAAAACTCCCGAGAATCAGATTAATCAATTGCTTGGATGACTTTTCATAAAATTGGAAATCCCTATACGATGGTTTAATTAGTAGAAAGAAGAATAATAGGATGAGTATGATTCATGTTTACGCTATCCTTTGAAAACATGATTCATGAAACATAGCTTCAAGTTCACAAAATATTTCATTACAAATATTACTATTGCCCAGAAATTTCTTTTTCTTCTTAATGCCTATAATCACTAGATCACCAATTTCATACCAAAACACTAGGAATCAAACTCTCGTGTTTTGAATTACTTGACCGAATATGGGTATCTTACATAATTCTAAGAATTTTTAACTTAAAAAGGTATAATTAACATTTTCCAAGAGCTGTATACAAATCAAGTACTCAAAAACTTCACGCGTTTCAGGTCTTGGTCCCTTTATAAAGTCGATTCATAATTTAAAGAACCCTGAAAGATATACATGGACTTGCACGTTATTCCAAGTGATATCTTACAAGCCTCGGTCATCGGATTCACAACCACCAAAATCTGAATACATAGCACCATATAATGATGCATTAGGCATAAATTGACATTCCCAGAAGACAAGGATGTGATCTGGATGTCAGAGAGCCTCTATAAGTGTATTTATATAATCTATAAACGAATACATTCAGTTCTTCATTTCATAGGCTTTTTATAAATCAACAGCATCAACTGGGAGGGAAACTGTCCTGTGTAGAGACCGTGGAAGCAAAGACCCTGCGTTTGAGGTAACCATACATTCTCCAAGAGAATCCCTCACCTCACAATTTCGGGTCCTTTGGGTGTCCCAATTGGGGCTGCTCTTATCAAAACGAGAACAGAAACTAGAACCATATCTCCGGCTATTAGAAAAGCGTTTGAAGCGAATCCCATTGTTGCCTCCTCCTAATGAGTCTGCCGGCGAAGATGACAATGACAAAATGTCATTTTCTGTTTTGTGTTTTCTGTTAACACTTTGTGAAGATTTTGCTGTTAGCCCTAGTTGTTGATCTCTAAGTTCCCTTAATGTCAATTGGTACTTTGCCCTCAGCTCCTGTTGGATCTCTTTCCCATATTTGTCCTCAAGGTCACAATATAATGAACGGATTGCAGAAAAATAATGGGTTCCAGATAAATTTCGTAGGGAATTTCCTGCATTGGGTGCAAACTTCTTTTCCCAAACATCCTGTCCCTTGTCTTCAGCCGATAATAATTTATGTAATAGTTCGTATTGTTCCTCAGAGTGGCTTCGTTCAGACTCAAGTGGGCTAAGTTCACAACTTTCATGCTGATTCCATAACTCCTGATACTGCAAGCAGTCTGTTTGGTTTGATATGTCAGGCACATCTTCTCTAACATGATTGTCATACTCAGATTCGAATGTAATCTCTTCAAAGCGCCCATGCATTGAAGCACAGCCATGCCTACAACACTGAGGAAGTTGCAAGTTCTTAGCATCTGCATTATGGGACAGAAAATCCATAAAGGAGCCACTAGAAGTATGATTTGACGCACAATTGTGACAGAAATTTTGGTTCGCGAAACGGGGAGTATCCTCTATTCCTGGGCCCGGCCTCCACTCGGGTACCAAAGAAGCAATTTCCCCATCTATCATATCTGCTATTCTGGTTACATCCTGATCAGTAATGTCTAGTTCTGCAACCATTTCGGTTGCCACACTTAATGCTGTGTCTGTCTCTATGTCAAATGGGAAATAAATATTTCGAATACGACCTGCAAAATAATTAAGCCAGACTAACCTTAATTTCCAGCAAGAAATATAACAGTACCTAAATAATATAAAGTGACATCCCGACCTTCTTTATCTGAGATTCTTAGTCTCAAAAAGATAGCACCGTCATCTTTTCTTTTGCCTTTGATGCTTATATCAACATCATTGGAGGGCTCATCATCATGGTACTCGAAAAGTTCTATTCCACTTGGTTCAATCTCAGCTGGATGAGAACACCAGTCAACCAAGGCTTCATACCCAAAACCATTGGAGTAATTACTGAAGTTACTATAACTTCGATGAAGATCAAAGAAAGGTTGCTTGATGAGGGGAACCAAATCATCAAATTCTCCACTCTCTACTGGTCTCAAATCACATTCATAATCATCAATATGGAGAAAAGGGTCATCGAGAAGCTCCCTTGCAGAGAGCCTTAAAGAGACTGTTGCCAAACACTTCTCAACGAACTGTCGCACTTCTGGATCCTTCACTTTATATAAAGCATCTGGCTTTTTCCCCTGGAGATATAAATTGTCAATGATATCTAGCTAATCCAATAAAAAGAGAAATTACATCTCAGGCAGGTAGAGAAATCTTACAGAAATAACTTTTTTGTAGATTTGTGCTGGATGTGTACATTCACTATATGGATATTCAAATGTTACCATTTCCAATATGCACATTCCAAAGGAATATATGTCAACTAATTCATTATATGCCTCTTCATACACTTCAGGGGCCATGAACTCAGGCGTTCCTGTGAAAATAAACCGTTATAAGAGATGAACCTCTAACTAATCATTGATCCTTGTTTGAATATATCTTTCAAATTTATCTAAAATCATAAACTACACAGCATACTTCACATATTATGTCGTCGCCAAATAATTTCCAAAACAAGCCATCAAACAACTGCCATTGGTATTTGAGTTCACCAGATTTTATATTTGTAGTTTTTCTCATTTATTCGATGCTGGCAAGAAATAAACGTACCTACACAATGAGCAGCATGAGATTTCCGTAGAATTGCCGCAAGGCCAAGATCCCCAATCTTCACTTCCCCTTGGTTTCCATTAACAAAGATATTATCACACTTGAGATCTCTGTGGATCACAGGCGGGTCATGGCTATGAAGATATAGAAGTCCTCTAAGGATCTGTCTACACCAATGCTTCACCGCTCTGATGTTGACTCTCTTGTGCTTTAGCCTATACCTATTGGACAATTAATGATGTGTATATAAAACTTAAAAAAAGGCAGATCTCGAAGACACACTATCGAAAACGAATAAAAGTACCAAAGGTGGGGGAAAAAGTAGTTTGAACTAGGAATTAAAGAGAACTTACTGTCTGAGAGTACCAGAAGTGAACATTTCAGTAACAAAGTTGATGTTCCTATTTGCAATATCGACCCAGGAAGTGTAAAATTTCATGATGTTTTTGTGCTTCAAAGTCTTCAGGAGATGAATTTCACAGTAAAGCCTCTCAAGATCTTCAGGGCTTTGCAAGAAATCATGCAACTTGACCTGGTTCCAAGCAACTTCAATCCCTTGATACTCATCAAAAGCTCTATATCTGCATCAATTGATGAACCAAACCCAATAAAATAAAATTGACAAATCTATCAAATGCCCATTTCTACAGACTCAAAAGAGAAGCACATAGAACACAAATTATAATGAAATCTGTACTGGACAAGCAGATTAATCCACCGGAATACCAAAAAGCGTTACAATTTACAAAAACCAGAAACTGAAAACCAAGGAATGACATGAGTTTGAATTCATACACGGTCTTTGAAGCTCCTTTGCCGAGGATTTCATTGTACTGCAACAAACATCGGAAAACATCATCAAACTCAGTCGGGAAAGAAAGAAAGATAAAGGGTGAGATTCATACTCTGCCATATCTGCCAGTTGGATCAACTTCAACAAACTCAGAGCAATCTGGTTCAAGAAGAGTGACACCATTCATCCTCTAATACTTGCTCACTCCTGTTGCTCCCTTTTTTTCTTCCTTTTTTTTTTTTTCTCTATCTTATGATTAGATTTCTCCTTAGTCCTTATGGCCTTCCTCTTTTGTTCTGGCACACACACAGAGGGACCGAAAGAGAGAAAGAGAAAGGAATAATATTTATTTCACACAAGAAAAATTACTTCCCCCTGTAACTTTTCACGGACATAAAATATATATATATAGAGAGAGAGAAATTTTGGATGAAGTAATTCACAGGACACAGAGAAAGGAAGAAGATGAAGAGTGAGTCAATAAAAAAAAAAAAGGCAAAAGTTTGAAACTTTTAAGACATTTTTGAGGAAATACAATCATTCAATACAAACAGAGCCACCCACCCCACGACGGAACGTGACAAAGAGAAGAGAAGAGAGAGAAAGAGAGAGCAGAGAAGGGTCTCCATCCTCTAATGGCAATAGAGAATGGCCTGCAAAATTAAATGAAATGAAAAATAACCAAAGCAAACGCCACAATAACTGGGGTCCATACGAGACTTAGGTGACTGGGTAGTTGCAAAGTTCCGTTTTTTTTTTCTCCAAAAAATTGAACCATCTTTTCTTTCTACGAAAATCCCAATGGTCGTTGCAAAGTTCTATTTTTTCCCCCCAAAAAATTGAACCAGCTTTTGTTTCTACAAAAATGCACAATGTTTACTACTTTACTTTAGTACACAGATGCAGAAAGCACAAGCAGACATATTCAAATTTTAATTAACTAAAATAAAAATTCTTTTTTTTTTTGTAGAAACTAAAATAAAAATTTTCAACATTTTAGTTTTTGGGAAAAAAAAAGTAACATTTCAGGAGATTACAACATTGCATTTAAGATATCAAAATTGTAACAAACTAATGAGTGTAGTTTTATATATTTTAAGAGGTTGTGTTGCACTAAGATATTTTAGTTGTTAATCCTATAAGCATATCTAAATTGGAGCATCAATCTGATGAGTAGGATTAAGTTAATTTTAAGAGGAATATGATAAAATTACTTTATTTATAATTTTGATACAATGGAGTTTTCAACTAAAAATGGTGCTGAGATCAGGACTCAGGAGGAATGATAGGCAAATTTGGCTATACATTCAGGCATTCAACCCACGTGTCATGTGACCCAAAAGTTATTGCCAATATGATGAGATAATTGTGTTATTGCTCCTCATTATTCTATATAAAAAAATGTGTTTTATTTCTTATATTTCCTGGACGAAGACATTAGAAAAAGAAAAAAAAAAAGGACTATTCATCTTATAGTTTATATATTCCTTACCAAAAGAAAAGATTAAACAAATTGAAATGCATTCAATTGTCAGCTTTTAAATTTAAATCTTATATTTAAATAATAGAGCATGACTAAACTAGAATATTATCTGATAACTTATAATATTAATGGCTGTCTTTATTTTTTCTCTTACAAATTAGAATTGATTGAAATTTTCAAATGTGACTTGAGGAGGCACAACTAGCAGTGTAACTAATTTGCCCTGGACATAACTTAAGTGGCATATGGTATTTTCTAAAAAAAAAAAAATTATATTTTAAAATTTTGAAATTAAAATCTTAAATTATATAAATTTTAGAATTAACACCTATTGCTCATTTAATTAACAATCTTATTTAATTAAATGTTTTTTATAAATTTTTAAATATGAATTATATTATTATATGTTGGTTAAAATATAATCTTTTAGACATAATTTCAAACTCATTTTCTTATTTTTAATAAAAATTTTATATATTTATTTTAAATTTTTTTAATTATACAAGTAGAAATTATGTATAAAAAATAATATAATAAATTAATATTCAATGCAACTACGGTATATGTTTAAAGAGTTCTTAAAAAGTTCACATCACTATATAAAATAATTAATTAAGTGAATGATCAATATTAATTTTAAGGTTTTATATAGTTTGAAACTTTAATTTAAATTTACAAAGTTATGGAGACAAAAAAATATGTTTAGCGCACCCACAAAAACATAAACTTTTAGCTTATTAAAATTTTAAAGGTGTTTGTTAAATTAGCTTTTTGAGAAAAAATAAATACTTTGTTTTAATAAGTTTTATAAAGTAGGTTATAACTTTTTAAACAAGAGCTTTCAAGTTTTTTTTAAATTTATCCCTCTTCTTTTGATTAATTGTAAAAACATATTATAATTATGAAGATCTATCGTAATTTTTTTAAGATGAGATGTTTTACAATAACTTTCTTCGTAAAACTATATGTATCAATTTTTTTAATATGTTAACAGTGAAATCTGATTCTAAGTCAAACTCCAGCCAGTGAATGATTCTTTCGGGATCTCAAACTGTAGTCTGGTTTTGAGACAATAAATGAGCAAAGAAAGCAAAAAAAAAAGGGAAGAGCAACGGGAAACACATAACTTTTAACATAGTTCGACCAAATTTGAACAGAATCAGACTCTCATCCACGGTAGTGTATTAATCTAAGAATATTTTTACAGAGTTTCAACATACTAGCCTCCTCCTAATGTTCATCTCCTTCCTTTATTTATAGAGGATAAGATGTTACAATTGTAATTTTACATACAGTAAATCTTTTACATTAAGCGTTTAATGTACAAGACTGGACGGACAGACTAAATCTTATAATTCGACTACTACATATTACCTTTTACAGGTGGACTCCGCATGTCTGCTGAGTGATAATTGTACTGGTCCTCTATTCAGCGAGCTCTCAGGTCGCTAGTCGTGCCTAGGGATGACAATTTTACCTGTGTATCCATTTATTTGTGGATATCCGCCTGTGATAGGTGGATATGGGTATGGGTATGAAACAAATTATTCACAGGCGGGTATGAATATAATTTTCACACCCATAACAGGTACGGGTATGAGAAAATACCCGTACCCATATCCGTTTACCAGCTTAAATAAAATTTTTTATCTTTTTTATTTAAACACTACTCAAAACGATATCGTTTTGACGGGTATACCTGCAGGTATATCAATACCCATGGGTATAAACCCATACCCGCGAATACTATTAAAAAAAATATCCGTACCCATACTCGTTTAAATAAAAAAATTTATTTTTTTTATTTAAATACTATTCAAAACGATGTCGTTTTAGTAGGTATATCCATACCCGCGGGTACAAACCCGTACTTGTAAACACTATTGAAAAAAAATTATTATTTTTTTTAAATTTTGGCGAGTAGACCCGTGGGTATACCCATACTGCGGGTCTAAACTGATACCCGTACCCGCTACAGTGTTCGTTGATATGAGTAAGGTATGGGTATAATTTTTTTTTTGCAGGTACGGGTATGAGTATTATCATACTCGCCCGAACTTGACCTGTTATCATCCCTAGTCTTGCCTCGCAAATTAGGTCCCTCGGTCTGGAGGGGGAGCTGCTATCTTCAGGGTAGCGAGGTTGAGCTTGGCCTAGCTAAGGGCAAGCTCGGGCATGTGGGGTCGCTAGCGACACGAGTTGGTATTACGGCACTCTAAGTGACCTGCGAGTTGAATTACTTGTCGTGCTCGGACAGGTTACCAGCCTATTAAAGACACTTCGAATTCCTCATATAACATTATTTTTTATAATTGTTCTTTTTCTACGAAGTCAAATGTGATAAAAATGCACTTATTTGTAATTATATATTTAGTTTATGCTCATTAATTCAATATAAATAA
>JANHAO010023459.1:0-11893 GCA_026873985.1 Saraca asoca
TTCATTGAAGCAAAATAGCATAATAGTTTCCTCTTTTCCTTCACTACCCATATTTAACCTTATACACAACTAACTTGACAACTATCAAATCACTTACAAAAAAATAAATCTTTTGTTCTATGATTGTTCATTAGAATCTAAAGTATTTGTATGTAGCTCGGCCGGAGCTGGAATGCTACCGGTGAGCCTGTGTAAGCTGTTTAACAAACTATGCTATTCAAAGCCTTTAACATGGATATCTTGAGAAATTAACTGTAGAGTTACTAAAAAATAAATCTTTTTTTCTAGGATGACTCACCAGGTCTCAAAGGTCCTACCCCCAGCTCATCGCCGGGCGAAGTACCGCCGGCGACCTAGAAGTCACCCTTGGCCGAACCAGCCAAGAGAAGGAGAACGAAGATGAAATTGAGTTGCTATACTTTCTTAATCTTCAAAATACATACCAAAGAAAGAGAGAAGGATGGCCACCATGCAAAGGAGGCCAATGGCGGCCATGGACGGTGAAGCTCACCAGCTACCGCCTCGGAGCACGCAAACCAACTAAGCGGACGACGACGTCGCTGGACTTCCGACAACACGTCGGGATTTGAATAGGCCAGACGTTCACCGGAGAAGCTAAAACTCCAATTAGAGCTCCCATGGCCAAGGAGATGGAGCTCGCAGGGAAGAAGGAGTTTTTTTTTTTTCGAGGGAGGCTCGGGCTTCTCTCGAAAATTCTGGAAAGAGGCAAAATATCAGCCCCCAAAGTGACTGGAAACTGGCTTGGCCGATTTTGGCCAATGCAATTTCCATTTTAGCCCCAAATCTTCACCTTATTCCGAAATTTGCCTCACCCAAAAACTAAACTTCTCAATTTATTCCCTGTTGATTTTTCAATTTAGTTCTTTCAAATTTCAAAATTTTATTTCAAATTTCCTTTTTTTTTCCTAATTTTTCGGGTATTACAGGAACCTTCAGCTTGGGGTCACTGCGGGCCTTTGGCTAGTTCACGAGCTCGCACAAACTCAGCTGTCAAATATGCGTGCAAAGACTTCAGGGTCCTCATCCTCAACAAGCTGGTCCTCTTAGACTTAGCTTCTATTCTGCTTTGTGAGGCCAAAAATCACCTGTAACAAGTTGAACTTCACTTTATACATTATTTTAAATCTATATCATATACAAGTAAAATTTAAATTATGCTAATGAAGGATTGAAATGGAGGGATCCAATTGTAAATGCAATAATAATGACTATCAATATTCTTGAGGCATTTATTTTTTTGAATTTGACCATAAAGTTAGAAAAATTTGGCACTAAATATATTAAACCTTTTAATTTGTTTCAATCAACTTTTCCTTAAAAAAATTTAAAACTAAATAAAATTAGAAAATATTAGTATTGTTTCAATATTAGTTAAGCAATACCCTCTTCAAAGAAAAATTGAATTTTTCTTACACTACAATTTTCTTGACTTCAAAATTGAAATTTTATGAAAATAGGTTTTTTTTAATATTGCTTAATAGTCATTATTGTAAATATATTAAAATATCTCAAAAATCAATGATTTCTTCAGTCACTCATACTTGTTTAAGTCATATATCACTTTTGATATTATATAAAATAAGATGGGATATAAAAAATATAAATAAATAATTATTTAAAAAATAAAATTATATATTGAATCAATCAATTTTAAATGAAATATAACATTAGAAATAATATATAGCCGTTTTACAAACGGACATCGTAGGATGTTAATACTTTTGCTACACATAATTAATTTTTGAAGTTGCATTAAAAAAATTTTCAAAAAATTTCTCACTTCTACACAAAAAAAAATACAACTTTCAATGAAAAATTACAAAAAATATAAAATTTTGTCACAAAACTGGTAAAAACACATTAAATGAATTTTCTCAATTACGTAGCGATAATAATTTTCACTTGATCCTTGAAGGAGGATG
Source organism: Saraca asoca (assembly GCA_026873985.1). NCBI lineage: Eukaryota > Viridiplantae > Streptophyta > Magnoliopsida > Fabales > Fabaceae > Saraca > Saraca asoca. The sequence goes on from JANHAO010023459.1 coordinate 1,944, forward strand.
TGAAGGAAGTGATAATTCAAAATTTATTAATTTTCATCCTAAATTTAAAAAAGTTTATAGTTACCAAGGCTGAAATGCACATAGCGACTTATCCAATTTTCTTTAAACTATATGCAAACTGAAGCATATTATTATGTTCACATCTGATTTTTAGCATACTAAAGAAAGCATACTTAGATAAAATAGTAGAGGCATTAATAAATAGATGAAAAGATTCTACCCATTATTTATGCACTAATGAAACAGGTTTCAATGCCAAGTATAATATCTAAGAAGCGGTGAATCCTTTATCCCTCTTGTTCAGCAAAAACCAGAACAAAAAGTTAATGTTGTTCAATGATCTTCCTTTCCCTCTCCTGTAAAGGGATGTAGAGCTGTAGTCTGTTTAATTAACATACATCTTATCTCCCACCTAAAACTCTAGTAATGGCAACTCCGAGGAAGAGTTAAGGACCACGTGATGGGGCAAAACAGAAACAGCCTGCAGGCTGATCCTCCGGTATCATTCCTCCTCCTTTGCTGGTATCAATTGCTTCTAACATTTTCACCACCTCGTCCATCTCAGGACGCTTGCTTGCATTCCCATCCCAACATTTCCTCATGATATTTGCTAAAGAACTCGGACAACATCTTGGAATTTCTGGTCGTAAATTCTGTGGGCCAGAAACCAAGCCACATTAAATTTCCTATAATTATCTTATGCGACATTGAGCTAGCAAAGATGCTACAAGAAATTTCCGAAAGTACATGCCCAAGAGTTGTTGTATGTGTGATATATGAACTAACCTGTTGAACAACTGCAGATGTCACATCAGCAAAGCTAAGATCTGGAAATGGCAAATCACAGCAATAGATTTCCCACAAACAAATGCCAAAGCTGTAGACATCACATCTTCTATTGTAAGGTTTACCATCCAGAACCTACAAATAGCATAATATCAAGATTAAAGCTACCATTGCAATAACATATTTCAAAACAATGCACTGGAGGGTATCCATGGAGACAGTGACAGAATACTATTGGGTTGGATTTGCTAAGCAGGGGAACACACCCGCCAAGAAACAAAGTCATTTGATGTTGCAGAATGCATATCTTGTTTTGTTTAATTTTTTTATTTAACAGAAAGCATTTTGTCATCAGATGATCCCATGAAAACAAATGGTCCAGCTACATTAGACTTTTGCCAAACAAAATAATAATACCTCTGGAGCCATGTATCCAAGAGTTCCAGTTTCACCAGTCATGTCACTTGGATTCATAGCTTCAACACGGGCAACTCCAAAATCAGCTATTTTAAGCCTAGTATTTGAATCTAGCAACATATTCTCTGCTTTGACATCCCGATGTACGATCTTCTTTGAGTGTAGGTAGCTAAGACTGTAGATAGAGAGAAAAACATATTTTATGAATAAAGGGTTTCTTTGCAGTTTCAAGAGCCACATTTGAAAAGGTAAAGAAAATGAACTCACCCCCGAGCAAGATCTAAAGCCAACTGGATCACAACCTTATAAGCAAGTTTCTTCCGCCTATTTTTATACAAGTATTGTTTTAGATTCCCACCAGTGAGAAACTCTACAACAACACAACATGCCCTTGCAGGATGGTTATTTTGCCCATCAGTCGAAGAGTTTTTCACAGGAATCTTGAGATTTGATGTTCCCATCGATGCTCCAATAAACTGTTGCAAAAATGAATAAGAAACGATTAACAAATAAATACGAACCTGAAGGTTATGAACAACATGCTAATCTATTTATAACCAAATCATTAATTATATTACCTATCCTATAAAGAAAAAATGTTCAGAAAATTAATCATGTGAAGGAGATATAAAATGTAAATTTCCAAAGTTTTGTTAATTCTGCAGAATAGAGAAGCTGGCTGTTCACAACAACCACTTCTTCTATCAACTTTGTTCTGTAAGGAATACTAGTCACTATTTTTAACACATTAGGGACTGAGTTTGTACTTTTGTGACATTTGGATGGTCAAGTTTCTGCCAGACAGCAACCTCCTGCCGAAATGACGCCCGTAAAGCAGCAGTTTCAGCTGTTGTGAGGACACCATCCTCACCCCAGTCCAACACTTTCACTATAAAATACAACATGACAATAGTGAGAATTTTCTAACAGAATATTCAATTTAAAACTTAACAACTAAGGGTGTGTTTTGAAGACATGACAGTATAGGATAGGATAAATAAACATGATAGTAAAGGATAGGATAATAAAATGATAAGATAAAATATTATCGAATGTTTAATATTCAATGTATAAGTAGTTTGATAATATAAATTTATACTATCATTTATTTGTTATCAGACATATATATAACATAATAGGATCGAACATAGGTTGATTAAGGTTAAGGGTAAGGATAAAGCGGAAATGATAAATTTTACTCTAACCAATCTTGTTGGAAGAGGTCCAAAGAAAGAAAATTAATTTATCTTATGTTGACCATATAAAATGAATAAATCAGATTATATTATATCGCCTTATATAAAGTCTAACACCTATTAAAACATGATAGTATTTACTTATTTATTATGTCTCACTTATGATGCACCAAACGAGTCTTAAATGTTTAATTTTTCAAGGGAATTGGAAAAGATAGTCTGGCTTAACCAACTGTAGATTAAACCCTAAATTCCCACCTATCTGATCTGGCCCACTATGAATAACTAACTACAATGAAACGCAAAAAGCAGAACCATCATAACATTTCCATTCAACTTATTAGAGGATCAGGAAAATCAATTATCGTAAAACCAGAATAATTATTTATATTTTATAATACAAAAGGAATGGAGATGTGATTGCTCAAAAAGATATTCCCCAACACCCTTCTGTATCTTACTCAAATTGGACTAAATAAACTACTACTTTTATGAAGTTTGAATTCAGGTTTATTCACAAAGCAAAAATAGCTGTTGACAAAACATCATTGAAAATAATTTTATTTGTAAGAAAATAATTCATTATTTAAAAGTAGAGAGGTACAATAACCTGAGGAATTTACAAATACAATGGCCATATGTGCGCACAAAGATCTAAAGAACCGAAAGTTTGGTTGTCTTTGATAATTTAGATAGTCCTAGGAAAGAATCATAAGCACCACAATCACTGCTTGGTCAAAAACCCCTCACCTCCCTTCTTGTCTTAGGGTAGAATTAAAAACGTTTATCCTTAAATGATGAACCTCCTTACAATTTCCTAAATTTTTCATTTTAATTCATGGTCTAACTAGAAAGTTCAGACTCATCACTATAACTCAAATGATTCTTTAGAAGATACTGTATATAACTTCAAGACTTCTGCCTATATCATGAGTAATGACATTGATCTGACTCTGACTAGATCATTAAAAAGGAATAGGCAAAGCAATCATTCTTAGAGCTGCCTTATACTTAAAGCTTAGAATGTAAAATAATGATATATTGGCATCACAAGTACACCTTGAAAGATGCTTCCAAGACATATCTTTCAAGCTCGAATTCACTAAACAAAAACTCCAAATTTGCATAGGCACTTGAAGAAGCCTTTATGCATCAATTGCTCAACTGCAATTGTTCACCCCTTGCAGATCCTCACTTAAAGGAAAGAATTGGAGAGTTCAACCACTCATCTACCCTAAGTTAGACTACCCCTAGGAAATCCAAAGTGTTTGATTTGATTACATAGAGAAAATTGGCAAGAACACAAATGCTCCAAATATAGAGATGAAACTCAATAGGAATAGGATCACTCAAGTTTAACTCAAATCAATGAAAGGATTGAAATATTTGAAAAAAAGATGAAAATGAATGTGTTTGCCTTTGAGAGAGTGTGTTTTCGCACTAAAAAAATAGAGTGAAATGTGTATTTATAGTGAACCAAAACGTTATTTAAAACACTAGCTGTTATGCACAATTCTACTAGTGCAATCATGATCGCGAGCATGACATAGATTTGAAATTTGAAAAATGAGTAGGCTCACGAGAAGAATCACAGGGCTCAATTCTGAAGCACTCGACTCAAATCGTGGTATTTCAGTTCTATTGCGAATCTACTTGCAAAATATTGAAAAGTTATGAAATGTTTTGAAATACACTCGAGTAGAATCATGAGCACAATCGTGAGACAGGGTTTTAAAAGGTTTGATTTGAATCGCAGGAATTTAGTTCAAAATTACAATTCGAATCACAAGGCTTAAAGGCTTGCCCTGTTTCAGCGAGCATGATCATGAAAACAGTGTAAAAATGCTTGAGTCAAATTGTGAGTAAGAGATTTTCAAATATTTTTCAAGACTTTCACCTTTTTTTAACTGGTTTTAACCTTACAAAAACACTCCAAAAAACTCAATCTCTAACCAAATAAATATGATAAAACATTTACCACTAAGATGGAATGTTTTTGGTATAATTTTTCAAAGAGATTGGTTAAGAAATCAAAAGAAAAAACTTCCTAAAGACATTTCTAAATTTGAGCTAAATTCAACAATCCTAAACTCTTACAAAATGAAACAAGAAAAGGCATAAACTAACTCTTCAACTTGAAGTCTATGATCATCTCTAATAAACCATTGAGAGATAATCAATAAGGCTTAATTAAAATAGTTTGTTTTCATTAAAATAATATTTTGTTCAATTTGAAAAATTAAGGACTAAGGATAACATAAATGCCATCCCCCCAAACAAAAAAAAAAAAGGGGGCGTTCCTCCGTAAGGACCCAAAAGGACAATAAATCTCTAAAAATCTGCCTTGTCTCAACTAAACAAGATGTATTTCAGTTGCCTTTAACGTAGAAGAGGTTATATCACACATAAAAATATAGCTTATGCCAAGTTAATGATTGCTTCATTTTCTGAAATCCGATTAAATAAACTAGCAAGTGGCAGATCTTATTGATCATTGACCCAACATTAAGAATTATGGAAGTTTTATCCAATTAGAGAGTCAGATATCAGCAGCCATAGGATTTAGAATACAACATCTGATCATATCCCCTGTTACTCAAGAGGTAGATATATAAATTTCCCCGTTAGACACAGAGTAACACCCTCACAACAGAGGTCACGTTCTGCCATTCCTAAATCAGCTAAACTGATGAAAGAAATAGATAGAATACAATATGGAGAACATGTCAAATATCTAATTAAACCCAACATAACTCATAACCTCCAGAATGACAAAGAAAAAACCATACTATTCTGAAGAAATAATGACTACCAGGGTAGAGGGAATAAAATTCTCTTTGTATAGCACATTTTAGTTTCTCTTCACCTATTTTTCCAACAACCAAGACAACCAACCACAAGTTAAATAAAACACAGCATTTAAGATGATAGAGAAGGAGATTACCTGCAACATCTTGGTCATCATAGGTGCCTCTGTAGACGACACCATATGTCCCACGAGCTACAGAATATCGCAAATTCAATTTCGATAGATCAATCTCCCACTCCTCTTTAGGCCTGTTTTCGTCAACGTTCCTTGACCAAACCCTGCTTAAGTGCTTTTCCAGCTGGGCATCCAAACTTTTAAGATCAATTTTATCAGCTCTGAAAATCATATCTTTACTGCTTTGGTTTGCACTACCCTTCATCTTTGAATTCATAACTCCTTCTTGTTCCATCTCTGCAGTCTTAGTGCCTCCAACTCCCGAAGCCATCGTCAATACCAACCTTAATTCTAAAACATATATGGAAAACACCAGATGATACCATAAGAAATTAAAAAATATATATATAGCAACAAACTTGTAATTTAAAGGGAAAAAGTAAGAGTTGAGAGGTTTATATAATAATGATATGAACTCCCCAACAAAACCTTCCCTACGAGAAAATTACCCTCACATGACAATCCATCGGATTCAAACCCAGAATTTTCTCCCCACCAACCAATTATTTGATTGACTATCCAAAGTTGAAAAAATAATAATAACAATTTAAAAGTAAAAGTCAAGCTTTCTGAAAACGACCAATTCCTATTATTCAGTGACGCAGAAAAATCGAAACTTTATCAGAAGAAAAGTAAACCGGAATTTTGTGGAGTTTCAAACCTTTAACCAATATCAAAAAACAACGCACAGGAGCCAGAAGAAGCACGCGCAAATAACCCACAAGCCAAAAATACAATGATATAAATGGGAGAATAACAGATACCGCAGGCGAAAATTTTGACTTTAAAAAGCGATAAATACAATGTTCAGATGAAAAAACGATGAGGGTCGGCGGAGGGTACCTTAAAGATTATAGGAATCAAATTCTTCACACAATTAGAATTGGAACAGGACATTGATCGAAGGAAGAATTTGAATTGCCATAAAAAGAGTATAGATTATGGTCAAGTTGTCTTTTCCTTTGGGGAGATTTTGATTAAAAAAATAACAAACTAACCGGAGGGCAATAGGCTCAGAAAAAAGCGCGGGTGTTCCCGGAATTTAGATGGAAGACCCTTTCAAAATATAGAATTGCCAGCGGCGGTCACCCAATCAACCATCGCTTCCTCCTACAATGGCACGTGATTTTCTTATCACCTCTGACTTATCATTCCGGTTGTTAAAAAAAAAAAGCTATTGCAAGTCTTATTTCTACTTTATTAAGGTACAAAACTTCCGAATGTTGTCTAAATTTATATCATAATGTATGCTTCATGTGATAAAAGATAAAGATAAGATTTTCAACAATATATGTATAATATATATGTGGTGGTTTAAGATAAAAAGAAAGGATTTAAATTTAATCTGTTACATATAAAAATTTTATATTATTATATATTCATGTATTGTCATGTTATTAAAAAAATTAATAAAATTGATAAAATAAATTTAAAATTTTATAAAAATAAATTTAATAAATTTAAACTAACTTTGAATTATATTTAGTTTATTAGAATTTTGGTTTTAATGTTTATTATATTATGATAAATCTAAATAAATATATTTTAAATAAGATATTAACGGAGAGGATAAAAGAGAAATAAAGAAAATCTAATCCAAATAAGGGCCCACTAAGTAAAAGCTAACTATTTTTTTAGAATTTGTTTTTATTAGTTTTATTTAAAATTGTCAAATAAAAATTATTTTTTAATACTTTCTTTCTTTAATTTTTTTGAGTTGAAATTTAAAATATTGTATATGTTTATTAAGTAATTTTTCGTTGATTTCTTTAAAAAAATAATAATAGCCGTCAAACAATTTTTAAATACTAATAACCACGACACTAGAAAGCTCCGTCAAGGAAGTTTACTATTTAATAATTAATTTACTTTTTGAAAAGAAAGGAGAAGTTGCCCGTTGCTAACTATACCCTAAAGAAGCGCGACACCCCCAGTAAGCGACGACCCCTTACGCGACCTTCGCTAGCATCCCTATTCAAAATGAGGGGAAAATGTAAAATGGAAAAAAGTTTGGGGTAACGAAGTAAATTTGTCTGATGCTTCCTAAGTTCATAGTTAATTTTAAATCTAAACAAGATGATAATTATGTAATACATTGATTTGTTTATATTTCACCGGAAAAAATATAGTTTAAAATATGATGGACCTTAGATTCCTTATTTCCTTTGTTTTTTAATGCGTTTTGCTAGTAAAAATTGTATATTTATCATCAAAAATAGATAATTGAAAACAATAAAAGATGATAATCTTTTTTATTTTCAAATCAAAATATTAAAATTAGGATAGCTAACTCCATTTTAATATCAGTCACCGTCACGCCATTGGTTTTTTTTTAGAGTTTTCATTTATACTTATAACTTATCTAACTTTTAGAGATAAGTGAGAGCAAAATATAATTTTAAAAAATACAATACTTTATTAGCCTAATCAATCAAAGGGTTAAAAAATCATAATCTAAAGCTGATTAATTTTGCTAACAATTTTCTAATTTCACCATGAAAACTGTTGTAGTTTGACTCCAATTTTGTTTTGTAAATAATGGCAATTTCTTATTGTATGAATTTATCGTATTTAAATTTAAATTTTGATTAAATATAATTATGATTAAAATAGATATATCTTATTAGTTAATATTATAATCAATGACTTATCATTAAATAAGGATTATAGTTTATAAATATTTGTATTTTTTAATATTTGAGATGTATAATGATATGTTTTTATTCTTTTAATAAAATTATTTGCATTGAGTGTAAAAAAATATATATTATTAATAAAAAATATGCCATGGATTAAAGAAAGATTGTGAAATTTTTTTTGTATATTTGGAATGTGGTGTAGGTTTGAAAATGATTGAACAATTTGTATTTTTTTCTAGTTTATTTAATAAAATTTTGATTAGTTTTGTTTACAATTTTCTAATCTTACAAGGAAAACAAGGACAATGGAAGGAATATTAAGAAGATTATTCGGTGTAGGTTCATGCTTGTGAGAGGAATATCCTACACATCTCAAACACACAAGAGACTCAATGTGAGGGTTTTTTTTTTTTTTTTTTTTCGGATTTTAGATTTTAGCGGAAGGCAAAGAATCTAATAGTTCTATATTAGCATACAAAACAGGTTAAAAGGAGATTTTATTTTTTGTCATAATCTTTTGGTAAGTAAAGAAACAAAAATGAGTTTTGTTATCATAAATGCTTTGAAATCTTGCAATTTTTTTCTTTGGAAAAGCTATAACTTTTGTGAATTTTATATAAATTTTGTATAAGATAATGCGCTTTTTTCACAAAAATTTTTAAACTTTACACAAATAATTGCTTTACATTTATGAAAAACTTCCCATTTTATTAATAAATTTTGTAAAAATACAAACAAATTTTATACAAAATTATAACAAAACACATTATAATTTTGGTTTCCCTATTAAAACATGTACACATATAGTCTAATGACATTTTTTAATCTCGTTATAGTAGTTTTGGATAAAGTTTCATTTTCCATCTATGTACATATATCTTAGTAATGTTATGTTTCAAAAGTAATTTCATCAAATATTTTTAATATAAAACTCATTATATTCTTTGATTCACGGAAAGAAACTCAACTTTTTTAAAAAAGTAACTTTACTTTCAAACTCAGTTCTTTAATTCAAAAGTAATTCTTTACAAATAGCATCTAAATTAAAAAAATGTCATAAATACGTTTAGAATCGAATAATTGAATTTTTTTTATAAAACTCATATTTCATGTATTATTAATGTAATTGTATTTATATATGCGGTATAAGAAGCACCTTCATATGTTTGATATTTTTATGTAAGTTTAATAAAATAAATAAACTTCAAAAAATATATAATATTTCATATGTGATTAATATACAAGTACAAAATATAAATCGATTTTTATGAACAACTTGTTTTGATGCGGCTCGTCATTGACCAACACTTGCGTGAATGAGATGTGGAGAACTCACACAAATGTGATGATGATAGGAAAATGCCTGTTAGATTATTCCATTTGTAATTCTATATACCTATAGCATCATGCGATGTAGATGCGGATTTTTGGATTCTTAATTTCTTCGGTTCTGAATTTTTCTTAGAGGGAAAATATAAAAATTTACTTGTATTTAAAAAAAATACTATTTACACTTTTTCAATCATATTTTTTTATACAAAATATCAGTTAAATTAAATTAATTTCATATTTTTAAAAGATATATAAAGTCAATTTAATTTAATAAAATTTCTATCAATCTTGAATTTTAAATATGGATAATTAATGAATGGTGAAGTTATAATTTAACTCAGATTTTAATTATTACCGATTAATCATAATTTTTAAATTAATTATCTTTATATTTAAATTAGATTGTTGTATTAGAATATACTACAATAAAAAAAAATGGTTTAACAACTATTATTTATATGTTTAATCACTACTAGAAATCTGGCATTTAACGAGGGATTTAGTTGATAAGTCCTCGCTAATATAGAATTAGCGAGGGATACAATCCCTCGCTAAATCCATCCCTAAATAGCGCGTCGCTAAAATTTAGCGAGGTAA
>JANHAO010023460.1:0-11897 GCA_026873985.1 Saraca asoca
GAACAGCCAGAGGGCTATTGTACTTGCATGAAGAGTGCAGCACCCAGATCATACATTGTGACATAAAGCCTCAGAATATCTTGCTCGATGAAACTTGCACTGCAAGAATCTCCGATTTCGGATTGGCCAAGCTTTTAAAGACTGATCAGAGTGGTACTAATACAGCCATAAGAGGAACTAAAGGGTATGTTGCCCCCGAATGGTTTAGATTAAATATGCCAATTACTGTTAAGGTGGATGTTTATAGCTACGGAGTTTTGTTGCTGGAGCTCATTTGCTGCAGGAGGAGTTTTGAAATGAATGCTAAGAATGAGAGTCAAATGGTTTTGACAGATTGGGCGTATGATTGCCTTGGGCAGAGGACCCTTGGTGTGTTGGTGGAAGATGATGAAGAGGCATTGGATGACATAAAGAATGTGGAGAAGTATGTGATGATTGCTATATGTTGCGTTCAGGAGGATCCATCACAGAGACCAACTATGAAGAAAGTTTTGCAGATGCTTGAAGGATCTGTAGATGTGCCAATGCCCCCAGATCCACCCTCTTTTAATGTTCAATGTGAAGCTTAAGATGTAAGCATCTTGGTGTGTGATTATAATTATAAATAATTACGAAATCCTTTTAGTGTTTCAAGAAATGTAATATCTACAAGTGAGCTGTGGATATGATTGGTTACTTTCCACTAAATTCATGCTGTTTACAATAAAGTGCATGAAGCAAAATGCTGTTCATCCAAAACGCTATTCCTATCGGGTCTTCAGTCAAATTTTTTATGGTTTTTTTTGTCCTTTATTTTTTTGCGATAGAATCATGAATCAATTTGAAAAAACAATCACAAATCATTTCAAATTTGATAAAATAATTTTTTTAAAACCGTTTGATACCAAATTCAAAAAAAAAAAAAATACTCTAAAGTTTAGAAAAACATTCACATAAATATATATTGATTTGTACAAAATACACTAGCAACAACAAAAAATTATTTATATCAAAATCACAAATCAATTTGTCCTATAAAATACAAAATTGTTCAAAGGTTTCTTGTTTAATTAAGAACAATGGAAATTGATCACCAAAATTTCAAAATGAATTTTCACAAATATACATCCATAGAATGTAAATGACACACTCTGAAACCACTATTAGAGCATCTCCAGTTGTGCAATCCATTGGAGTTGCTTAGCATCCTTTTTTATAGGCCCCATCATGCCATATCAGTTAAAAAATTATTATTTTATATTAAGATAATATTGTTTGTATAAGCAACTGTATCTATACATTATCATGCCAGTTGAAGTTATTATTTTTAAGAACCATTCAAGATACTGTCGTTGGAGATGCTCTTAGAAATATATGAACGAGCCATCAAATAAAATAGATCTAATTACAGTTTATATCATATATATATATATGAAAATAATTATCAATTGAATAAACATGTCATATAACATTATATCTAAACAAGAATCTGATATTCATGAATTTCCTAGAAGAAAGAGCAAAGATAAAATGATAAAATAGAAGGAGGGTATATAATTCTCATTCCCTAATATGCCGTAAATCTTTTATAATTTGAATGGGGCAACCATCAGTATATATAGGGTGAGATTTGAGACATCTCCTTCGTGGTAGAAATTAAATCAACTTACTTATTATAGAAGCCTTGGAAACAAAAGCTCACAAAAAAAAAAAAAAAAGCATCTATACACGCATAAGTGTCATAATAATGTTAAATAATAATAAGATCATTTTTTTAGCCTTAACAAAATACTCTACATCATGTGGACATTCAAGTAATTTAAGTCCATAAATAATTGTTAACTTATACATGTCTGCACAAATATTCTAATATTCTCCTGTCTCTAAAATAAATTGTGAATAGAGTAATTAAGATTTAGTTCAAAGTATTATATTTTCCCACTTGTCAAGGACAATTGTATTTTGGTTTTTTAAATGTTAGATGTAGAAATGGCCTCAAGGTTTTAATTTGTGATGCTAAAAATGAACTTACAAATATCATAAAAAATTATAGTGTTTAAATAAGTATTCAAATATTAATATTCATGATAAATGACAAAATTTATATTCATTTGAACTAACGTCGATTTCATAAAAGTTTTCAAAATTTTGGAGGTGTAGATGTTGTTTATTTAAAATTACATTATTTTTTTCAATGAAGTTTAGATTACCAGCTATCGTGGTTTTGTCCAACCGGTTACATAGAAAGTTTTACCTAATTCTTGGTGAATTGTTTCATGCAAACTAACATGGCATATGAAAATATTATTTTTAAAGAATATTGTTAAAATTTATCCTACAATTCTTTAGCAGCGTTCTATGTTTTGTATTTTTTTTTGGAATTTTATATTATTCTATTGATTATAATTTAGCCATAAGTTGTTTTATAAGTTTGATCTTTCCTATAATATTTATACTTAATTATATGTTTATTTTTTATATAAGATTTTCAAATAAATTGCTTATCATGTTGCTTACAAAATTTTGTGGGGGTAATTTTTTTTTTTTTTTTGATAAACATGCGTAAAGAAAATGTTTGCAATCGAAAGTGTGCTTCAAATTTAAAATGACTTTTATCATTGTTATATAGCTAAACCATTTAATATATATGGCTAATTTTTTAACTTTGAATGTTTGACATATTTTCAAAACTTTCTATTCAATTATGCTTACAATGTTGGAATTTCCTATCATAATTTACTCTTTTATTGTAATTGGATTATTAAAATGCTATAATAAGAATGTAAAATAGAAAAGTTGACACCTAGATCAGTGGTGGGATTTCATGATGTGAGTCTTATAACTAGGCTAATAATGATGAGTCAGTTGATCTAATAAGGTTATAGCAAGGTAAATCCTTATTTACATCTTAAACAGAGCAGTAGTCATCTCATTGAGGATACAAATAGTTTATTCTCCCTTTTATCTACTAGAGGATGTAAGGAGTGCACCTAACTTTGAGTATTTGTATTCATAATTTTGTCGTTAATACTAGGTGTACAAATCTTTATTAATTGTCTATATAGACAAATTTAGATGCTTTATGACAAGAATAAAAGTTTTGATTATTAGCTAAGTTTCTTTATCCAATTTAGCAATGGGTATTAGAGTCAATTTTTTCTTTCATATTGCAAGGCTCAATTTGTGCAAACTGTGATTAGAGATTTTACATGATTAAACTGTTAGATAATTCATAATTTATAACAAGAAATGTTATGAATTTTATATGAAAATTTTCTACTTTTTTTGTATTAATGTATTGCATGAATTGATAGTGAATTTTACGATGATATCAAGAATTAGATTAATTCAAAGTTTTCTTAAAATTTGATTTCTCAAATTTGAACAATTTTAAGCAAAATTCCTCAAATTGTTTTTTGTTTCATCTCAAAAGATTATAGAGTACAAAACGCAAAAATTAATTTGAACAAAGTACTGATAAATTGTGTTTGAGCTTGTAATTTCAAATTTCATGGTCATTCAGTTATCAAAAAATTGATTTGACAAAATTTGACCTAATTGTTCAAATTGATTAATGTTTAAATACTAGAATGATTAGATAAACAAAAGCTTTCAATCAATTTTGATAAAACCAAATTGAAATTGCATCAATTTTAAAAAATTTTGAATCGGGAAACCTAATCAAGTTTGATATTTTTTTGGTTGAAATTCCTCGATTTCTTCACCAAATTTTATGAAATTGATTTAAGGATTATTTATAGATTGATTTGAATATACAAACCCACCCAACAATTTGTGAAAAACACAATTGAATCTAAAGAACTGACTTTAGGTTGAAATCGAGTAGAATTTTGAGCATAAAGACCCGAAAAATACAAAACCAAGTGAAAAAGATGAAGTCTGGCGTATGACATTCTAGGCCACGCACACCAGTGATGCACAAATGCCACAGACTACCATAACGACAGTGAACAATGGTGCAAGTTGCACCATTAAACTCCACTTTTCAAGATCTATTTTTTTTGGAAATTTTACCCAATTGATGTAATATTATTAAATAATTTGTTGGCAATAATGTGAATGTTAAAATTGCTTGTTATGTTCTTTAAATTTTTAAATACCTATTAGTGTTAGGTTTTATGAATGTAACATTCAATCCTTGTATTATATTATAAAGTCTTAAATAAAGTCTTAAATACCCAATCGGTGTTGGGATTCATACTATAGTACTATTCGAAATTACATAGTTGTTAAGTAAATATCATCTCATGACTATGTTAAAACATGCATCTTTGAAATTTATGATTAATTTTCAAAAATTTTTATTTTCTTAATCTTTCATTATCTATACTATTAATTACTGCAAAAATAATAAATGTAAATAATCATGAGGACAAGGTTGAGTAGTAGATATATAGGCCGAGTTGCTGATATCATGTCTGGCAATCATCAAGTTTTGTATTTGGCATGGAAATAGGGAAAGCCGAAATTAAACAATGATTTTATTGTTGTGAAAAGGCTCTTTGTGAAAAGTGGATACACTTGAATAGAGGATAGTTGATAGTTGTAATGTATATTAAGGATAAGACCATAATGAAAAATATGATTAACTCTCTAAATGTCAAATTGTATATAGACTTTGAAGCTGAAAAGTTGTAAAGTTCTAGAAGGCTAAGAATGAAAATTACCTTTCATTGCTAGATAAACTATTTATGATACTGTTAGTAGAGTTCATAAATACATCTTGAAACCAATATACTACTGTAATCACCTGAAAGATATGAGAAAGAATTTGAAAAATACTTATTTAATTTAGCATGTTTTGGAGTTTCTTCTTATTCCAAATTAATGTTCTAAAGGTATCATATCACACTCAAAAGAGTGAGTAGACTGTTAGTAAAATGACCTCTATAGTTAGTCAGGTAAAAGATGATGTCAAGAATTGAAAAATCTTTGTGCTCACTTTGTTTCACATGGATCAAGTGCTAAGTGTGGGAATTAGTCTCACCCAAAAGGAAACTAATTTTAAGAATCAAGAAAGATGATATGAATGTGCAAAACTCTAGATCAAGAAACTTCCACAAGCTCTAGTGCGTTTAAAGTCAAATATTGTAGATGTTTTGTTAAACACTTAGTGGTCAAACTCGGTGCAATCATTTTTATTACAAATTCATTATAAATGTTAAGAAACAAAAGAAAGCCAAGTGACAGAAAGCTAATAGTCAGATTGGAAATGGTGAAAATGTGCAAGATAAGCATATAAGAATAGTTGTTTCAAGTTTATTTTTTAGTCATATTTTAGAATTAAATGATATTATTTATATACCTTCCATGGAAGAAATAGATTTCAATTGTTGTTTTGGACTTGTAAAACCAATTTCTATTTGGAAATTAAAAAATTAGTTTGTTCACAAATATCATGGTTAAATACAAAAAAGGTCATAATTAATGTGAGGTCCTCCATGTTGAGGTATGGGTGTTTAGATGATATTTCCACAGAAGGATGGAGTGGTTGATAAATGAAAAGATTCTTCATGACTTGGATTTATCTATCTTAATATGTGTATCGATTGCATTATAGGAGATACTCCTGGCTAAAGCTAAAAAAAGAAAAGGACCATAAGGTTAGATATACTGGAGTTTATTTATAATAATGTAAGTAGATAAATTACGTTGAGTGTTATATGTGGATACTGATATTTCACCCTTATTGATGATTGTTCAAGTTTTTGTTAGGAGGAAATATCTATTAAAAATTTGGAATCCTTAAATTCTTTCAAAATATTTAAAGTTGAGATTAAACTTAAAATGATAAGAAAATTAAGTCCATTAGTTCTAATCATGGTAAGTGCCAAAGACATATGGTGAAACTGATAGAAATTTTGATTCTTTTGTAAGATATCTCCAAGATTGTGAATTTTGATACTAGCAACCTTATGCCTGGAATGCCTAAACAAAATTGGATCATAGAAAGGTGAAATTACATGATTATAGACATGATCAAATGCATGTTGGTTCATTCAATTTTACTAGACTTTGTATAGGACAATGATTTAAAGATTATGGTGTATATTTTGAATTAAGTCCCTAGTAAGTTTGCACTTAAAACTCTGTATGATTTGCTATATAAGAAAAGCCTAGTCTTAGGAGTTTAGGGTTGCAAAGGTGAAGTAAAGTCATATGATTCATTTATTAAGCAACTTAATTTGAAGATTATTAATGGTCACTTTATTAGATGTTGTAAATATTACAATAGTAGTAGATTTTATTACCCAACCCATACCACTAGAGTGATTAAAGCACCTCATTTTGTTTATTTTGAGGATTGGTTGAATAATAGGGGTGAAAGACCATGTAACATCTCTATAAGAGAGGTGCAATTAGTTATTCCACTAACACCATCACTGGTTGAAAATAAATCGAATTGATCTGAACAATGAACTAGTATAACATATGGTAAAACAAATGGTAGTAATTGAAAGAGCTTAATGTTGCGCTGGTTGTAAAAAAGAACCATGTCCTATAAATAAAGTATCCTTGAGGAAATTCTAGATGACTTGCAAATTAGAAATTACTAATGACTATGTGGTATAGCGGCAGAAGCACAAATTTGACATCAACTATGGTAATGATCTCACTAGTTTTCAAGAAGTCAAATCAAGTCTTAATTCCTTAAAATGGATGAAGGCTATGAATGATGAATTGTTTGATGCCCTATAATGGTGTGTAAGATCTTATAAAGTTAATTATTGAGTGCGAGCCTATTGGATGGAAGTGGATTTTTAAGACAAAAAGAGATGCTCAAAGGGTGATTGAGAGCTATAAGGCCATATTGATAGCAAAAGGCTACATTCAGAAAGAAGGCATTAATTATAGAAAAAAATTTATTTATTTTAATTAAAGACTTGTTTCAAGTTATTATGACACTGGTAGTCCATTCTAACCTAAAGCTTCACTAGATGCATGATAGCCTTCTTGAATAATGATTACCTAAAAACTATTTGTGTGAACCAATTAAATGATTTCCATGAAAAGAGTAAAGAACACTTAGTGTGTAAATTGAAAGGATTCATAAATATGATTTGAATAAAATACCTAGACAATGGTATATCAAGGTTATTGGGATTGTTACTTCTCTTGGGTTCAAGAAGAATCAAATATAGCACCCTTTTAGAGGGAAAAGAATCTTTCTAAAGCCCAGTGTCCTTAAAATAATGTAAAGATTAAATATACAAAGTTAGTCTCATATGTTTATGTCTTTAGTAGCCTATGGTATGCTCAAGTATATACACATCTTGATATTGCTTATGTGTTTAGTGTACTCAAGAAATACTTAAGTGATCCTAGTTAGAAATATTGGATTGCTGCTAAGAAAGTTATGGAGAAGCTGTAAAGTACAAAGAATTTTGTACTAACCTATTATAGATTTGGTGATCTAATTGTTGCAAACTACTTTGACTCTAATTTTGACAATTATCAAGATGCTAGGAAGTTAATATCTAAATTCATCTTTATGATAAAAAGATGAGTTATACTATGGAAACTATCAAGCAATCAATTACAGCAACCTCTACTATAAAGGCAGACTGTGTCGCAAGTTATGAAACCTCTTGTAAGACTATTTGATTAAGGAATATGATATCTGGATTCAAAATTATAAAGAGCATTTCTAAGATCTTAACCATATATTGTGACAATGCTGTAATTGTAAAATTTTTTCAAAATAATAATGAAAGTACTTCCCGTATAAAATATTTTGATATTAAGTAGAAATTTGTTAGAGAGAAGATACACAAGCATTGTACATATTGTCATAGATCATATGCTAGCGAATCTCTAACCAAATGCTTAGATGTAAAATTATTTGTGAACCAATGACTAAAATAAGTTTGGCTAAGCCTTTTCATGATCAAGGTTGGTAGGAGTTTCATATTTCTTATTGAAACAATGAACTATTGTCATTATTATCTTAGGATTAGTATAATATTAATGATATTGTCATATGTTTCATATATATGTATATATGACATTGTTGATTATGCACATTTGTTTATGTCATTTCTATAGAGACATTTAGACCCTATCACATTGTTGTGTTAAGATTTATTGATTCTCAATTTGGCATGTTAGGCAAATAGATGGATTATTTTGTAAATATTTACATAAGATCACATGTTAATATGTATGTCTTGTTACTCACACATTTCATATTCTGTTTTTGGTCATCAAAATATAAGTATTCAAGATGTGTATGACATCAACATCCCTAACAAATCTGATGATTTACGTTATTGGATACTTATACTGAATCTATGGTTGCAATGGTGTCATAATTATTTTTGGCATTCATTGTTACGACCACAAATTGTAATCCAATTCTTTGTTTATTAAACTGTTATCCAATTAGGAGATTGTTGGAATTTCTAATATTGGACTACCATTGTTTAATTTTATATTATGATTGGATTATTAGAATGCCATAACAATATTGCAAAATAAGCCAATTAAAGTGTGATCATATTATTGGGTTCATATTCACACCCAGATCAATAGTAAACTTTAGTAGTGTAAGCCTTATAACTAGGCCAATAATGATAGGTCAATTGGCCTAATAAGGTTACAGTAAGATAGGTCCCTACTTATATCCTATACAATACTATAGCTATCCTATTGAGGATATAGACATTTTACTCTCCCTTTTCTCTGCTAGAGCAAGTAAGAAGTGCACTTGACCTAGAGGATTTGTGTTCATAATTTTATAGTCAATACCAGATATACATATCTTTGTTAATGGTTTATATTCTACAAATTTGGATGCTTTGTGACATGAACAAAAGATCTAGTTATTAGCTAAATTTCTTTATCCAATTTAACATATAAAACATTCACATTATATGTGATTTAAGGTAGAAAATCCTTCCATTAAAATGAATGATGTATGGTAGTATGACATTTGTTATATGATGTATTAAACAATAGTATTAGAAGTAGATAGGACTAAACATCCTAATATGTGCCGATAACCTTTGGATCAAATGGCATTTGATGTCCCTTGAAGGCTTTGCCTTCCTTTGCATCCTAGGTTTGGCATCAGGTACTTACATGTGTGAATCTAATGGATTATCCAATCCTACTAATATAGCCCAAAATAATCAATTGGCCCACAACAGACCAATTTTAATCCCATAAGTTTGACTAGGTCCAAAACAAGTAAAGCCCAATGTGGTTGATTGGTCGATAGACCATCAACCCAAACCCAAAAATCAATCCATGCACCACTTTACTGTTAGTCTAAATGGGTTCCCTAGGTCAATTTGATTGAGCCCTATCGCATCTAGGACTATACATTCTGTAGATTGGATGTGAAAGGTTAAATATTCATCTTATATTGCATTCATCATGCATTGCATATGTAAGATGAAGTCCATGCTGAGAAGTTATCTCATTCAATCAATCCTATAAGGGGTTATCGGATTGTGAGTATAATTGTTAATGATGTAAACTTCTGCACCAAAATGACATTAGTCGAGATCTGATAACTGACATTATTAGATCTATTGAGACTAGACGATGGGTGTTTCTCATATGATAAGCAGCTAGCCTCACAGGCTAAGATGTAAGTGAGTTACATCTAAACACATATGTGGACACGATCTAGTTAGTTTGGGGAAACATAACTGGTAATCATAATCTTGTTTGACCCGCTTGAAGATACTATATGGAGCTACATCATCAGTTAATCTCCAGTAGTGATC
Source organism: Saraca asoca (assembly GCA_026873985.1). NCBI lineage: Eukaryota > Viridiplantae > Streptophyta > Magnoliopsida > Fabales > Fabaceae > Saraca > Saraca asoca. The sequence goes on from JANHAO010023460.1 coordinate 9,735, forward strand.
GCATGACTGATCCTTTAACTTGAGATTGAGGGATGTCTTTTACATGGAAGGTTATGCGTTGACCAAGTGAAACATGTTTCTAGCCACGAAGCACAATAAAGGCTTGGATTGGGTATTTCTGAAAACGTAGTTAGGCATTGCCTAATAAAGATAAGATTCATTACTACTCTTTGGAGTTGATATCCACGGCCACTTAACAAATTGTTTTGACTCGGTATATCCTTGGCCAAGGGAGAATTGAGACTCAAATGAGATTTAGTGCTCGGATTCATTTGACTCAAATAATTCATGATGTTGAGAAACTATGATTGGTTATAGAGGTTGATTGGTATCCATACCTTTGACTAATCGAATATAGGTAATGAAGGGATTGTATCATGCACTGTGTATGTCGTGTACTGTACACTAAGATCATCCACAGATAGGCTTGTCACCTTGAAAACTCCTACCAAAATTTGGGAAAGGGCATTTTAGACTTTTACCAATATTTCGAGGGCTTACTGGGTCACACGCATAACGAGAAATGATATGGCCAAAGTTTGAACATATTTGATGTTTAGGGACCAAATCACAATTTGGTGGAGTTGCTTGGGCCAAAAATGAAGTTTAATGAAATTTCAGGGGCTGTTTTGTAAATAAGGAAAAAGTTTCCTTCAGCCCCATTGAAACGACGCCGTTTTGGCCATTAATGGGCTGGCCAAAACGACGTTGTTTTGGCATCTCCTCTTCTTTCCCAATGAGACCGAATGGTTCGATCACTTTTGCTGGCTTCTTTGTGTCTGAGGTCGGCGTGAAGAGAAGGAGAGGCCGTGAGAGAGCCGACTTCCTCGACGGATTCGGCGAAGTCGGACCAGAGGAGGAAGGTCAAAAATGTTCAGGTGAGCTCTTAACACCCTTCCCTTTGCCTTTGGCCGAGTATTTCTACAAAAAGGAGAAAGGTTCTCCAAGGTTTGGCCATGTCTGAATGGCGAAGAGGGAAGGTTACGCCGACAGTGTTCCGGTGAGATTCGGCCGTCAGCTTCTGGAGACTTGCTAGCACAAATGGAGAAGCTAAGGAGGCCTTATGAGATCTTCTCCGACGTGGATCTCCGGTAGAGGCAGTGCGTGTGTGCTGCTTGGTGACTGGAAGATTCAGATGTTTCCGCTATGGATGGAGTTGGATTAAAGGTTAGTCTTGCTTCCTTTTACTTTGCATTTGATGCATGTGATACATTAGAGCCTCAAACCAACGGATCATGGGATGGGTTTGTTCGGCCATAGGTGTTCTTCTCCTGAAAATTTTTTGAAATTTTCTCCCTTTTGGACCGGACAAAACCTAACATGGTATCAGAGCCTTACGTTGTGTTTTGAGGTTATTTGAACTTGTATGTGTGTTGTTCTTACTGAATTGCTGCACAAAATTAAATTTTTGTGATGATTTTTGTGCTGGCCAAAAATAGGTTTCGGTATGCTTGCTATTGATTTGGGTTTGAGCTTGCAAAAATTTATTTTTGAGCTTGATTTGTTGTTTTTTTTTTTTGTTGATTTTTAGCTTGGGAATGGTTTTGAAATGGTTTGGAAGCTTGTTTGGCATGAAATGAGGAGTTTTTGGCCATGAAAGGGCTCACCGAAAACTGGATTTTCCTTGCCAAAATCTGGGCAATCTTGCCAGATTCTGGAATTTCCAGATTTCGGCCGGTGGTGGGTGTTTTTCTACTTTTTTCAAAAATGCCCCTGGACTTTCTGAAAATAACAATTTTATCCCTAAACGGGTTTTTTGAAAATACCTTTGTCATTTTCAAAAATTTCCAGTGTGCCCTTCAATTTTGGATGTCCAAAATGCCCTTGGTCATTTGGGGAATGACCAATCTATCCAAAAGTTGGACTTTTGCATAAATTTCGATTTTGCCCCTAACTTTCCCAAAAATTACGAAAATACCCTAATCGAAAATTTTTTAAAAAAATTTTAGGAAAATTTATATTTAATATATGCGATATATTAGTATATAAATTGACCCAAATTATTTTAGAAAATATTTTTAAAATTGTTTCATGCCAAAGTACATTTAATTTGATTTAATGTGGGCCAAAAAGTTAATAATTAATTTAAATGGTTTAAAGCAACAATAAATTAAAACCCAAATGGATTTGCATCATACATGATAAATGTTATTATGTGATGCA
>JANHAO010023461.1:0-11891 GCA_026873985.1 Saraca asoca
CCAACGGGAAAAGGGCAAGATCGAATTTTGCTTCCGCTATATAAATTTCTTATCACTTTTTACTATACCTGTTTGGGACCTACATCATTTCTTATCATAGCCATACCACATAATTTGTTTTTCCATCACCTTCACAATCACACGTTTTCATCACAGTATCATGATATCTATCCTTCACATTTTATATCATTATCACATATCACATGTCATCATCATTGTAATCACATTTCTTTGTCATCATATATCATATATCATCATCTTATGAGAGATTCTCAATCTTAATAATGCTCATACTCATAATATTTGTATCATAACAATCATACTTAATCACAATCTTACTTACACGGGTCGCATTTTATCACATTATAACCGCACATAATCCTTGTCACATTAACATAACAAGAATCATGATTGTTTCATAACATCAATGTATAGACAATAGCAAACTGATTCACATGTTGTTACCATTATAACCACAGATGCTCTATTATACAACTATAAGGATTATCCATGTTACTACTATAGCATTTCTATACATACGATTGTGAGATTGATTGATATTGGTTTAAAAGTTAACCATTTGGGATGTCTTATTTATTATATTCAAATTGGCTAAATTTCATAAGTTTATACCTAAGGAAATGAGAGATGTCTTAATGCAAAGTAAGTTTAAGCTAGAAAGAAGGAAAATTCTGGTGGTGTAATCAGATTCATGAGTAGGATTATTGATGAGATTCAAGCAGAATCATGATCAAAATTGCAAAATTTAAATACAAAGCGTTCGATTCAACTCGAGAAAAATTAGTTGAAATTGCTAGTTTACTCGCCAAACCATACGACCATTCAGGAAGTCTAACTACAAATACAATCAAAATCATGATTAGAATACAAAAATAGGGTAGGCAAGATCGATTCAAATCGCATAAATCTAGTTCCAATTTTGATTGAGATTGTAAGAACAAAATGGCTGGGCTTCTGCAAGCATGATCATAGGTTTAGTTCAAAAAGCTGCATTTCAACTCGCACAAGTAAGAATTTATAGGAAGACAGCAAAAAAAACAAGGGAAACAACTTCCAATTCAACATTACACTATAGGATCCCAACTTAACATGTTTCAAGAGCATAAACATGCGTATAACTTAGCTATTCCAACAGAAAACTAATCATTATATTCTCAAATCCATTAAGTCTCAAGCTTTGCTGTATAATCACAATTGTCCATTTTTCCTTAACTTGCACCATATTTATTATATCTAAATAATAATCACACAAAAATTTACAGGAAAGGTAAGAATCACTTACCTTGGTAGTTAGAAACAAGAAATCAAATTTAATTCCACCAAAATCTCCAATACTCTTCATAAACTAAGAAGAAGAATATATTAGCTTCCTAAATTTTCAAGGTTTTTTCTTCTATCAATCAATCATATACTATTAGATTTTGGTTTCAATGCAATAAAATAAGCTACATCTAACAATCCAAGCTCCAAAACACTAGAAAAATCAAGTTGATTCAGGGGTTAAATAGTGATATGAATATTGACCATGAGCTTAAAAAATTTATAGCTCAATTTCTATTCAATGAATCAGCAAGAGTTTAGTACCAAATTGAAGAGGAAAAAAAGAGGAATCAACTATAAGAATAAGAGAAAACAACATGGAAGAATGAAGGCTTATCTGAAGAGTGAGAAATAGAGTTGTAGAGAGAGAAGGAGAGCACAATGTGTGTTTCTGCATGAAGTAATTGGATGAAGCCAAGAAAAAGAAAAAGAGAACCGACCAAGAAGGGGTATTTTGGGAAAATAAAAAGTCAACAAGAGTCTTCGACTTCTCCTTATTAATAAACCTTCATATCTTCTAAATTTCAAGTCTGAATTTGATGTATTCACCAGTTGCAAGAGGTTATGAAACTTTATCACAAATTAGTTAAATTAATTACCTTTGCTATGACTATACTTTTACATCCATTGGACATATACAACCCTAGTTTTGATTATTCCAAAGTTTCTAGAAATTTAATTCCAAAACACAAATTTTACTCTATGAGCATTCAAATTGAGAGCTTACACTTTTTGAAGATTCATAACATTCATACAATCCATTTCCATTATGGCTAAAGAGTTTGTAACCCAAAATCTATAGTTTCAAAATTTTCTAAGATTTTCAAATTTACTCTTTTCAAATTTTTTTAAAAATCCATTTTATTTCCAAAAATCAATTTTTAAAATTTTAGGATATTACACTTTTACTCTCGCATTTAATTGGAGATATGAGCCTGTTTGGAAATAGTTTCAAGTATTTTTATTTTATTATTTTTTAAAAATAGTTTTTTAAAAATAATTCTAAAAATTATTTTTCAGAACAAAGAACAAAAAACTTGTTTAGATGTAAATTTTGAGAACAAGTGTTTGCCTTGTTCTTGAAGAAAATTGAAATATATTTAGTATTATTTACAACTTTGCCATTAATGAAAATATGTGTTCTCCTTATTTTTGAAAAAACCTAAAAAAATTTTGCACAAAAACAAGGAAAATACCTAAATGGTATTTTCTAAAAATTATTTTTTCAATTACACTTTTACAAAATAGTTTTTTAGAAACAACTTCTAAAAACAATTTGCCAAACAGGTTTTTTTTGTCTTTGTAAAACAAAAAAATAAAAAAATAGGGTGCCGAACAAGCCCATAGTTTTTCTTTGTATTTAGTGTACATTTCATAGGATTTTGCTTTGTGAAAGAATTTCTACTCCTCAATAACGACATCGGTACAATACACCCTTTTATCACAAATGACATTTTTCCTTTTCTTTGAACTAGTGGCAAAATGGTTAGTCATACTTATTTGCAAAAAAGAAAAAAAGAAAAAAGAAGAGATGATTTAGGAAAATTTAGAGATTTTGGAGAAATTGGAGGTTTTAATTGGTTGCATTTGAGGGAGAAAGGTAGGAAAGTGTTTTGGAGAAGAGAAATTTGAGTTTAATTAGTGAATTTTGTTGAAAATTTAGAGAGAAAGTGGTAGAGTTTGAGAAAAGATAGCAAAAATGGGTGTATGCATTATATACTTTACTCGCAATCAAAATTGTGATCAGAATCATAAGCTTAAAAATGCATGAGAGATTCGAATCATAAGCATGATGGCAAAGACATGATTGAATAATTTCATTATCGATTTGACTCATGAATAGAATCGTGAAGTCAAAGTTAGCTAAACGATCCGAATCGCAATTAGAAACATGAAGCTAGTTGATCAACCTGAAAGTATTCAAAATTGGATTATTCAAATTGAAAAATGAACTAGAAAGCCCGATTTGAATCAAAAGACACCAAAACTCACCAAAACTCCAAATTTTTAGAACTTACCCAGAAACACGACACAAATACCGATCTTTTAAACCTCATAGTCAATTAAACAATATAAAGAGTAAACAATGAAAAACAAGGAACCTAGAAAAAGGATTATGGGGACTCTTTGATGCCCAAATTAGTATTGGTTTAAATGAATTAACAAAAGAAATGGAATTGAAATAAAAAAATTCAATAGAAATGGCTCAGGAACCAAAACAAATGAAGAGAATCAAATCAAGTAAGCTTATTTTCTAAAGGATTCAACATACCCAATTCTCTTCTAATAAATGAAAATTAATTTTCATCAAAAGGTTTTGTAAAAATGTCACCAAGTTGAAAATCGGTTTGTATAAATTCAAGGGCAATATCTCCCTTTTGAACATGATCTTTAATAAAATGATGCCTTATCTCAATATGCTTAATGTTTAAGTGCATAATAGGATTTTTGGTGATATTAATGGCATTAGTATTATCACACTTAATTGGAATTTTTAAAAAATTCAAATTATAATTCGATAATTGTTGTTTCATCCAAAGGACTTGAGTACAATAATTATTGACAACTATATATTTCGCTTTAGTAGTGGATAATGCTACACCATTTTGCTTTTTATTATGCCGTAAGACTAGAGAGTAGCCAAGAAATTGACATGCCTCACAAGTGTTCTTCCAATCTATTCTACTTCCAAAGAAGTCAATGTTGGAATAACCTACCAAGCAGCTGAAGTTTGCTTTAGAATACCACAAACCTATGTGAGGTATGCCTACAAGGTATCTAGGGATTCTTTTAACAACAATCAAGTGTGATTTCTTAGGATTAGATTGGAACCTTGCACACATATACACACCAAACATAATATCAGGTCTACTTGCAATAAGATAAAGCAAATTGCCTATCATACCTCTATACATGGTGACATCAATTTTCTTACCTCCTTCATCAAGATCAATTTTTGTAGAGGGACTCATAGAAGTCCCAAAAGATTTAGAAGATATCATGTCAAATCTTTTTAGAAACTTCTTTGTGTATTTAGTTTGGCTAATGAATATTCCATTATTTGATTGTTTGATTTGAAAATCAAGGAAGTAGTTGAGCTCGTCCATCATTGGCAACTCAAATTCACCTTACATAATCTTAACAAATCATTTGCACAAGGTTTCATTAGTAGCATGAAAAATAATGCCATCAACATATATGTGCACTAAGAGGATATCATTTCCTTTATGTTTTATAAAATAGTATGATATCAACTTTGCCTCTTGAAAAGCTATTTTTCAAAAGAAACTTGCTCAGGCACTCATACTAAGCTCTAGGAGCTTGTTTGGGACTATAAAAAGCCTTTTTAAGCTTATACACATGATTTGGATAAAGATGATTTTCAAAACCATGAGGTTGTTCAACATAAACCTTCTCCATGATCAAACCATTCAAGAAGGTACTTTTAACATCTATTTGATAAAGGTTGAAATCTTTAATGTAAGCATATGCTAATAACATCCTAATAGCCTCTAATGTTGCTACCAGTGCATAAGTTTCATCAAAATCAATGTCTTCCTCTTAGTTATAGCCTTTAGCAACCAATCAGGCTTTATTTTTAACTATAACACCATTTTCATCAAGTTTGTTAAACTTATTTAGTTCCAACAATAGTGTGATTAATTGGCCTTAGCATAAGATTTCAAACTTAGTTTCTTTCAAATTGATTTAATTCTTCTTACATTGCCAAGAACTAATACTTATCACTTATAGCATTATCAATGGATTTAGGTTCAAACTGAGATAGGGAAGCTAAATGATCGCAAATGCTCTTTCAGATGGCTTTCCATGATTTTCCAAGCCCATTGAGAATGGCAACACATCATCCAAATTAATCATCTTTCTTATCTTCCTTGTCTCCTTCTTCCTCAACTGATTTTTGAAGCTCATTTGAATCTTTTTTAGGAAGCCAAGAGTCTGCTTGCTCATCATTATCATAATTTTTTTGAACATTTGGAGTAGATTCATCAAATATAGTATGGATGGATTCCTTTATTAGTAAAATTCTCTTGTTATACACTTGAAAAGCTTTACTTGTAGAAAAATACCCAATAAATAATGATTCATCAGATGTGGTATTAAATTACCTAGGTTATTTTTGCCATTATTTTACACAAACATTTACAACCAAAAATGCAAAAATGTGACACATTAGACTTTCTTCCAAAATATAATTCTGTTGACGGTGAAATTCGATCGGAACTAGAGACTCGAACTTTAGCCAACAAGAAGGAGTTCTAAGATCCAATACTGCTTTTGAAGTATGGAAGAGAGAGAGGACCGAGAGGAAGAAGGTGAAAAGGGAAAGCAACACGTTTAACGTGGTTCGGCCAAATCCAGGCGATACCGAACCCTACGTCCACGGTGGAGATTTTATTAATATGAAGTGTTTTTGCAGAGTTTCTGCTTACAAGATTGTCCCCTCTCCCTTAACAACATGATCCTATTTATAGAGAAAGGAGGGGTTGTATGCATTAATTATAAGCTACAATTGTGTTACATCAGTTAATAAATGAGAAAAGACAGAAAGGAGGGCTACAATCCGGCCATTGCAGGGAGTAGGCTGCTGGGTGGTCCCCTTAGGCTGGCGGTAGATTTGAGTCTGTCGTTTGGTATCCTGAGCAGGAAAATTTGGTCTGGAGGTATTGCGGGTTCTACTGTAGCGAGTTGGGTGTCGCTGTAATGAGAAGGCGAGCTTGAGTCAAGTGAATGGTCACTTGACAACTTGGTCCTATAATTTCCTTGCTAGTCCATCCCTCGTGGGGGAGGTTATCTCGCGGGATGTATCCGAACCTCCTCACAGTGTCACTGTGTCGCGATGAGCGAGGCAGTACTTGGCACTCGAGTTTACTTTGTCGTTGCTCTCTGGAGTGTGGGACTCAGTCCTCGTTGTGCTCGAGGACTCTTCCTAACGAGGCCAATTTTTATATACAACAAATTCATATGGGGTTTTCTTAAAAATTGATCTTATTAAGGCATGATTTATAACATAACATGTAGTATTAACTACATCCGTCCAAAATGACTTTAGAAAAACACTATCATTAAGCATGGTCCTAGCCATTTCTTTTAGACATCTATTTTTCCTCTTAACAACTTTATTTTGTTAAGAAGTTCTAGGTATAGAGAAGTTATGACCTGTCTCATTCTCAATGTAGTAACAAGTAAACTTATGGCTATCAAACTCTTCACTATGATCACTTCTTATACTAACTATTGTTGATCCTTTCTCATTTTGAATAGGTGAAGTAAGCTTCCTAAAAGCTTGAAAAGTATTACTCTTTTGAGCAAGAAACAACATCCATATGCATCTTGAAAATTCATTGACAATCACAAGCACGTAATAATTACCACAATGACTTCTAACTTTTGAAGGACCAATCAAGTCCATGTGAAGTAGTTGAAGTGGTCTTAATATAGAAACACAATTTTTAGGTTTAAAAGAAGATTTTACTTGTTTGCCCTTTTGACATGCATCACAAATCTTGTCTTTAATGAATTTAATCTTAGGCAAACTGACAACTAGATCATTTTTAGATAATTTTCCAATCAAATCCATACTAGGCCAAATCCATTAATCATTATTCAAGCAAACCAAATATTTTGAATCTATAGTTAGCTCATTAACAATATCAATCATATAAATATTATTAAACTTTTTCTTAACTAGCTTAATTTACTTGTCATTTATATCTCCACTATGCAACAAGTGAAGTCAAAGGTGACTTTATTCCCCTTGTCATAAAATTCACTAATGCTAAGCAAATTATACTTGAGTTCTTTGACCAACAAAACATTTTCTATGTAAGAATTAAGATTTTTACCTATTCTTCTTTTGCTTATAACCTTTCTTTTGGCATTATCCCCAAATGTGATGTGTCGAACATCAATAAAAGAAAGCAAGAAAAAATTGGACTTATCATATATTATGTGTCAGGAGCATCTGCTATTAAGAAATCCCATGTCATTTTGGGATCTCCCTCACACTTTTGAAGCTAGTACCCAAATAGTCTTGGGTCCACCGAGGTTAGTAGCTTTAGAGGAGGAAGCTTTAGGAACTTTTCACTAACACTTGGAATATAAATGTTCTTCTTGTGGGTACAAGAATGAATGCCATAACCTCTTTGTCCACAATAGTGACATGTTATATTTAGTTGGTTTCCCATAGTTTTTCTAACAAAGTGGTTCTTGTAAAATGATTTTGGCATACTCAATACATAACTAAGACCCTTCTTGTTAAAACCACACCTTTGGCTTTCAAAAAGTGTATCAAGTGGTTTCTTACTATTTGTGAACTTTTTCAAAGTTTTGTTCAAATTATCAATTTTCATTGTAAAAGTATCACAAACAGCATACACTTAGGATGATAGCTTAAGTCTTTCATTTTTTTCTTTAAATCATCATTTTCTTTTTGTAAATCCTTAATGTTACTTTCCAAAAAAGCAATGATCTTCTTAGAAAGACTAACGTTTTTCTTTGCCTTAAGTAACTAATCAAATAGTTCATTATACAATTCATCAAAGTCATCATTAGATTGAATTGAGTTATTGTCATATACATCTACGTCATTATCTCCCATTGCCATAAAGCAAAGTAAGGCTTCTTTATCTTTGTCATCCTAACAAGCTAAATCATCATCCTCTTCTCCCCAAATGGCAAGATAAACTCTCTTGATGGGATGCTTGTTCTTCTTCCTTTCATTTTCCAAAAGCCTTATGAGATAGATAGGGCAATTCGATTTGATATGAGCTGATTTTTAACATTCAAAGCACGTAGGGTTAGAGGAATTACTTTACCTTCCTTTGTTACTATTCCTTCTAGAAGGGAGACCTTTCCTTTAACTACTAGACTTATGAGCCTTCATAAGCCTTTGATATTTCTTAGTTAGAAAGACCACATTATCATCTTTATTAAGGCCTTCCAAGCTCTCCACATCATCCTCTTCTTCTTCAAATGTTAAAACAACTTTTAAAGTTAGATTTTCTTTCTCTTTCTTTCATCATCATTCTTGAAGTATCTATTTAGCTCTATCTCAAGTTCCTTCAAGTTCCCAAATAGTTTTTGAAGAGATGGCAGATCCATTTTCATAGATTTCTTGATTGTAATAATTTAGGGCTATCATTCAATGGTTAGGAATCGTAGGACCTTGTGTACCAAGTCAGCATTTTCAAACTTCCTACTAAGAATACTCAAGTCGTTAACAATAATAGTAAATCTTTGAACCATGTCCTTTATAGATTCACTATCATTCATTTTAAACAATTCATATTGTGAAACTAGAGTATGAATCTTTGACGCTTTCACTTGGATAGTGCCAATATGAGCCACTTCGAGATCATCCCACATATCCTTAATATTATGATAGATTGATACTCTTTCATACTCATTTGGCCAAAAGGAATTGGATACAATCTCATTAACCTTAGAAGCAACAAGATGTTTCTTTTTCTTATCTTTATTCCATTCACTTTTTATTTTCAAAATGATTATATTATTTTCAATCTTAGGTGGAAAATTGTATCCACTACTATTTTTCATATGTCTATATCAGTAGTTTAATAAAATCTCTCATTTTTTATTTCTAATAAGTGTAATATTGACCATTAAACCTGGGGGATTTGTTCAATGTAAAACAATCCAGTAGAATACTAAAATTATTGGAATCTATAAGATCCTCTTGACGTAGTTACACTTAATACCAAGAGCTAAGCTCTGATGCCAATTGTAACTATGGATTCTACCAAGAGAGGGATGAATTGATTTTAAGATTTTACAATTTTAAAACAAATTTCTTCAAACTTCTTTTGAATTTTGACAAAAACAACAAATTAACTTGAAAACAAGAAATGCTTAGTCATAAAGAAATTAGAAACACCAGCAAACACAATATCAACTATCCAATAAGATCATAAACAATAATGAGTCTAGATAAAATATGTGCAAAAAATAAAGGAGTAAAGATAGAGAGATTTAAATGCTAATTTATAGTGGTTTTTAAATTCGTGACCATGATCGCATGTTTAAATTTTGCACATAATAATTACTTTTTTTGTGTGTTTTCATTTGTTATAAATATTCATTTTAGTCATTTTCTCATTATGAAAACCCAACTCTTCATTGGCAAACACTATCGAATACATCTGTTCTTCAATTCTTTACTACATCTCTTATATTTGAGCTAAATATGATTGAATTTAATCTTATTGAGCTTCATCTTTGTATCTTGAATTGTTAAGTTCTTGTGAAATTTCACTTGTATTCAATCTAAACACTGCTGGGTTTCCTAAGGGTAGCTTCACCTAAGGTAGAAGAGTGGTTGAGCTCTTTCTTTCTATTATTGGAGCGGGGATCTCAAATGGGTTGTGGTTGCAATTAAGCAATCATTGTATTCATCTTCTCTAAATGCTAGTCCAAACTTAGAGGTTTCCATTATAGTGGATTTAAGCTTGGTTGAGAGCTTGCAAGTGGCTGTACACCTTAGAAACAATTTTTCAAGGGTGAACTACTGTAAATCAGTGTTTGAATCTCTCTATCCTTACTTCTTTACTTTTTGCACTATATTTTGTTTACATTTGTTATTGTTCATAATCTTGTTGGATAGTTGATATTATGTTTGCTGGTGCTTCTAATTTCTTTGTGACTAGACATTTCTTGTTTCTAAGTCATTGTGCTGTTTTTGCTAAAATTCAAAAGGAGTTTGAAAAAAAATTTCTTTAAAATTGTAAAATCCTAAAGCAATTCACCACTGTTGGTGGAATCCATAGTTACAAATCAGATGTAAATCCCTTCATGTGAAATATAGCTTAGCCTCTTAGAAATTCAATGGCATTGGCCTTACTTAAAAACTTGATTCCTAACTTAAGTTATGTACCAAAAGTCGAGACAACTTTCTAGAACAGTCCAACCTGCATTAGAATTTAGCACTTAAGTCTATAATCATGAAATTAATTCAAAATCATATAGTTTAATCTCAAGCCCTATATGAAAGTTGTGAGAATAGATTTTAACTATCTTATAGGCTTGTGTTTACACCGAAATGATGGATGGTGCTCCACTTATGATGAAACTATTAAAACTAGTTTTAGGTGATAAGATAGCACTCTTTTTCAGCTTTAGGGCTTTATTTGATCTTCAAAGCTGTTGAACTGGGCTTAGGGCTCTTCATGATATTTTTATATCTTTCTTTTATTCTAATGGCATAAGAATTACCCAAAAGCAAAGTTCAGAACTCAAGATACACTAAAAAAATCTGAAATAGTCTAAAGTAGTGTAAATTTACCTAATAAATTTAATTAAGCACAAAACTGAGTAAACCATAAAACCAACTTCAAGTATCTCATTAAGCACATAATCATGACAATAGACTAAGTATAAAAAGATATAAAATATGTATAAATTGTCTTTATTAGTGCATTTGTTGAATTTGTATTTTGAATTGTATGTTTTTTAGCTTTCTAGGTTTATAACTAGAATATGTTTAAAGCTTTTGTTTGACAAAAATGTAAAAAAGTTTTGTTTTATTTCTTATTTAAACAAAATATAAATAGAGTAGGTAAAGTGCCATTAATCTTTTTCAGTATATTTTTGAGTTTATATTTTGCATTATATGTTTGTTAGATTTTTAAGTTTGTAGATGAAAAATATTTAAAGTGTTTGCGTTTGATGAAAATATAAAAGGATTTTGTTTAATTTCTTGTTTAAATAGAATATAAATAGAATAGGTAGAGTGCCATTTTGTTCTTAATAACTGCAAGTGCTACACACAAGCAAATTCAGATTTTTTGCCATGACCTAATACTAGAAGTGCTACAATATTGGTATGGCAATCCTTCCATTTTGACTTAGTCTTTAACCTAAGTTTGGTAAAAAAAATGATGGATTTCATTCGATAACAAATAATTCATAATTTAACACTACAAGAAAAATGAGGTTTAACAATGGAAATATCTGTCGTTAAAATTGAAAATTCGATCTAACTAATTTATTGATAGAATTTGTTACAACACATGAAACGTCAATAAACAATGAGTCAATAAACCAATTAGTGATGGAAATTACAATTTTGTCATTATTCTTTGGTCTAACAATGACCAAACTCAGGAAAATAGATGACATATGGATATTTAGTGACAAATGTCAATAGCTTCTAAAAAAACACTATATAACAGAAATTCTGTTAGTATATAGTATTTTTTATAACTTTATTAATGGAATAATCCACCACTAAATTGTCTATTGCTAATTTTGTGAGTATTTGAAAATTTTTCTTGAATTTAGTAATGGATTAGTTTGTCATTAAATTTGTTCCATCTTTAATTCCATTACTAAACCTATCAATAAACTGGAAGAATTTGGAAATTTACAGGCGTTACATAACCCTTTTTTGTCTCTAATTTTGTTTGTAGCAAACTAGGCAATAAATTCTAAGGTCCCCACACCGAGGTATTGTCCGCTCTGGGGCCAGTACTCGTCAAACGAGCCTTCCTCCCCTCACGGGTTTGTCCTTCAAA
>JANHAO010023462.1:0-11898 GCA_026873985.1 Saraca asoca
AAGATGAATGTTCAACCTTTAATATCCAAATCCACAGATCGCTTAGTCATAGATGCAGTAGAGCCCAATCAAATTGACTCTAGGGAACCTATATATGACTAACACTAGTCACACTTAACAGAGAGAGCAGGCACTTTAACTCTTCCTCCATCACATGTCTTACCAAATTATCATAGGCATATCAAATTTTTCAGCATACATTTAATGGCAAATTTATGCTAATAATCATAGGACAACAGCAAATTTAACAAAACACAAGCAATTTGAAGCAAGTTCTAAAGAGAAACTAGCTGCTTGAAGCAAGTTTTAAGGAAGAGCTAACTATCTTGAACTACAAATATGACTGATACCCTTTTGATAGTGTTTTGCTCTCTTCTTAGCTTTTTGATGAAGTGCTAAACAAAAATTTATTTCTCTTTTCCTCACTTTTTCCTTCAAAACTTTCTGATTTTCCCTAAATGTTAACCCCAAACATCAACCTTTGAAGAAACAAAAATCATCAAAAGAATGCTCTCAACTTGCTCTACCACTTTTTCTTCTACAACAAAAGCTAAAAGGGCGTGGAAATACCTCAAATCTAGCCAATTTTCTTCCTCTCTCCTCAAAGCTCATTTTTGCTCCAAGAATGGCCGACTTTAGCTCTCTTTTTCTATTGGTTTTTGGATAGCTAATGGCTGAAAGAGAGATGAGGTGTTATCTTATGCCTTAATGAGGAAACAAATGGCTAAATGTAATTGGTCCATGTGTTTAATTGTCTTCTTCTTCTTTCCAAATTTTACCCTTGGCTTTTCTAGGAATTCCTCTCATCTCCCTTAAGGTTTGTAGCCAGCCACAACCACCTGGCCGAAATTCACCCTTAAGAAAATAAGGCCTGAGAAAAATTACTAAAATTACCCCCTATTCACTCATTTCTTTCAATTAGGTCCCTAAACACAAGTTAAGGGTTTTTCCTTAATTCTCTTGGGATTAATGTATTCTAATTATCTCCATTAGATATCTCACATGCCAAAATACATAAAGTGTCATATTTATCTTAAATAATTCATTTTACATTCATCTAATTAATCATCCAAGTAGCTAGACTTTCTACACTTAGGAAAATCCTCCATAAAGAAATCACTAAATTCTCTAATTTAGTTCTTCTTATACTAATTAAGATTTCTTTCAACCATTGAGGACTGACAAGTCCTAATTATCTTTATTAGACAGCTTACATATAAATAATTAGGATGTTATAAGAAGCATATGGAAACAAGGCTTCATTAAGCATATCTTAATAAGTATCATGATAGAAGCATACAAAAACAAAGCTTCATTAAGCCTATCTTAAGAAATAATAGGACAATTCTTTATAACTTCTTTGACAAGTTATAAGGAATATAACCATCATAGCAATAATCTATCTCAAACTAACACAAAAGAGTTTCTATAAATTTTCTAAGACAAATAAAGTCTCTTTTGTGCTATCTCTTCTGATGATTTTGATACTGAGAATATAATCATATAAAAAGGTTAATTTTTTTTAATCTTTATATGAAAGCACCATCACTATGACCCAAAAGAATATTGTCCACTTAGAGAATTAAAATAGCAATTTTAGCTTTTACTATTTTCATATATACTCAATAATCCTCATAGTTTTAAACAAAACCATATATTTCAATAATTTCTTTGGATATAAGATTCTATTATTTAGAGGCTTGATTAGGATATAAATCACTTTTTTACTTTCTTCATAGCCTCTTGATAGCCCATTCTCTTAGGAGAAAACACTTCTCTCTATTTAACTTACATTTAAGAAACTTTAAATTCAGACTCATAATTTTCATAAAAATGACTTCTCTTTGAGAATTTTCTTACAACCAAAATATTCTTCAATAAATTTCACATTCATGTTTTCAATGATCATCTTATTTATTGGATCATACAACTTACACTCTTTTAATTACTTTGGATAACCACTAAATATTTTTTTGGTTTTATTGCGAGTTTATCTTTAGTAGGAACAAGTGTAATAACATGAGTAATACAACCTTTAAACTTTCATACAATTCAACTTAGATTATTTATTGATCCAAAGTTCACAATAAGTATTCTCATTAGTTACAGAAAGAACTTTATTTAGAATATAAATAATAATGAAAAGAACTCATCAAAAAAGTAGTAAAAAATTGGCAAGAGCCAAAGTATATCTTACCATTTTCAACAAGGTTCTATTGTGACTTTTAGAAACTTCATTCTATTTAGGTATATGTGGTATACTTAGTAAATGAACAATACCATTTTTATTATAAAATTATTAAATAAATCAAATTAATATTCACTATTGCTTTAAAAAAAATCTTTAGCCTTTTTCCAGTGGCATTCACTATTTTTAACTTCAATTGCCTAAAACCTCTACTACCTTCCTCATATTATGTAAATTTTTTTTTTACTTTCCACATCTTGAAAAATCATCAATAAATATAATAACATAAAAATGACCATTTTTAATATTCACATTCATATGACTACCAGTATCCAATTGGATTATATCAAAACAAAATATTTTCACTTTTATTAACCTTTAAGGGAAAAGGAAACTTAGTCATTTTTTTCTATACAAACAAATTTCATAAATTATAAATTCATTTTTCTCATCATTTCTAGCAATTTGTTCTTAATCAATATTGTCATCTATATGACCAAAACAAAATATGACATAGATAAAACTCATTGGACAGGATACTAGAAAATTCACTCATAATATTTCGACATAAATTAAGTTAATATATTTTCAAAATTCTAAATTCTTGTAATACAATTTCATCTCATTTGTATACAATAGATTATTTTCAAAGAAAATCCAAGTTTCTCTAAACAAGCAACAAACAATTTTTTTATTAACAAAGACAATATTTTAAAGAAAGGACTTTATTATATTTCAAATTTAACTTATAAGTTTTAAATTTTTCAAAGAAGTTTTTTCATCATTTCCCATAAAACCTTATCCACTATCAATCTTTTTGATTTCCTAAATATATGAAAATATATAAATACATTAATTATAGCTCCCAAATTAGCCTGCCAACCAAACAAGTCAACATAGAAAACACAATATTTTAGAATAAAAGACTCACTTCCCTTAGGTTTTATTTTTTTTTCATATGATAATCCTTTTTAATTTAACTAGACTTATTACATTGAAAGCATATTTACTAGAAAATAGTCATCTTATTCTTTTAAAATAGAAATTGTTATTATTTTGAAATTGAGATATGATCCTATTTTTTTTTTTTGTTAAAACTCTTATTTAGCTTCAATTATTAACTGAAAGTTCATACTTAACATTCCCTTTTGTTTTAACAATCTTTCTATCATTTTGGTTATTAAACTTATAAATATGATTATGGTTAAACATTCCGGTGAGACTAAGCTTATGTATAAAATCATCACTAAACGTATATAACTTTGGCATAGATTCCATGATAGTGGGAATAATAGTTCTCATTTACTATTTTATCACAAAACTGAAATACCTTATCATCTATAATAATATATTCATTCACATATTTTTTCATATCAATCATTCTACATACATTTTGATTTAGTGAATCTTTTTAACAAATTATTTATATGAGAACCAAACTCCTTTTTTAATTCAGTCTCCAATTATCTAAAATTTCTTTTGTGATTTATGTGTAGAAATTAGTCATACAAAAAGTTTTACTAAGATCACTATCACTTAACATGGTATCATATCTTCATCAATTTACAGGTCAAGGGATCAATTCCTGTGGCTCCCACTTTCTCAATTATCAATCTAATTTTATCATTAAATTTGGGAATATCAATAACCATTTTCTAATATTCTAACTCATCAAGTCCATTTCATGCTATTTATTATCATCAACTACATCATTCTCATTAGTCACTGGTTAGGGAAAGATAGGTGTATATTTCATACAAATAATATCCTTCAATCATCTAAGGTCAAGAACAAATCAACTCTTTATTTCCAATCTGCATAGTTAATACCATTCAATACATTGGATTTGATAAGATCCACCATCAGGCATAGAAAAAGAGATTCCTAATTCTCATTATTTTAAAACAATCACTTACCTATTGGGGATTTGTGATAAAGAAAAGTAGATTTTTAGAAAACTTAATAATTTCTACTTACCTTGTTAGGGATTCATGAGAATTATTAAAAGATACATATCTGTATTATTTGTTACAGATTTTACAAAACATAAAATGATAATAAAATTACCAAACAATCAAAATACATATACATAATGGGATTTTGTGAAACATGAAACAAAATAAAAGCTAGGCAATAGAAAATCAAAATATTCATATATTTGCGTTACCAATTGGAAATTTTCTAATTTAGAACAAACAACATCATAGATAATTATGAAAGAAAAATTAACACAATATTATATCCTTCAAGATTATACAAGAATAATATATTATGTAGAGGCTTAATCACTTATAATTGAAAGAAATAATAGATTCTCGCATAATATAAAATAAGGAAAATAATCATAAATAAAATAATCATAGAAGGTTACCAAATAATGTTATAGAAATATGACTTTCAACTCAGGAGGACTTTTTCTAGGATAGAATTTCTTCTTAATTATTATAAGGTACAAATCTCTTTCTATGTTACAAACCTTCTTCATAAATCTCAGACTTTTCTAAAAGTCACAAACTTTCTCCACATATAATGACCTCTCCATTTATGTGAAGTGCTTAGTCTTTAATGTAAATTAAGAGATACAAAGGAAATAATATTAATACGAGATCTACAAGTGATTGGCTTGCTACTTTTAGTTAGGCAGTATCTTTTGCATGCATCACTTGTAGAACCAATGGAGTATTTATAAGAAAGTCCAAGACTTTTAGCCTCTATTGTAGGTGTGCCACTGGTCATAGTAACTTATATCCCATTCATGAATCTTTGCTTACATTGAAGCACCAAACCTATTATTCATGGCCATTAAAAGAAATTTCATTTATAACATTAAAACCATTTATTTAGAATTTTACATTAAGTGAATAAAATCATATCTCTCGAATTTCTTTACATTAAGTGAATAGAATAATGTATCTTGAATTTCTCTCCATTAAGTGAATTAAAAATCTTTTTAAAATAATAAAATTAATATTTGAAACTATTAAAATTCTTTCAATAAACTGTACCACATACATAACAAAAAGACTTGTTTTTGATAACATTATCCCATGGTGCATTGATATTTGGAAAGGGTTTGAGCTTGTTAAATTAGAGGTCAATGTTGCATTGGGAAAAAATGGAAACAAAATAAACAATATTAAGCAATCGTAAACTAAAATTAAGATCTAAATAGTGACAAAACAAACGAGTAAAACTCATAAAATTGCTAACCAATTTTCCAAATGAAAAGAAAGAATAAGGGACAAAACAAAATAATAAAGTTGGAAAAAACATTCCACCTAATTTTTCAAACAAAAACAAAGAATCTATGACAATACAAATAAAGAAAGTTCATAAAAAGAAATAAACTTTTGAAACAAAAAGAGAGAATTTTTTAAAGCAACAGGGTAGTAGTATGCAAATAACCCGGTAATGAAATCTCAAAAGAGAAGCAAAAGGAGTCAAGATATACCTTGGTTCTAGCACATGGTGGCAACCTAGGTTTGTCACGTGATGCTCTCATCAAGTTTAATAAATAGCAAATGTAAAAGGACAAATTAGAATCCTAAAGCTTTGTAACTTGCTAAAACTAGGGTAACATTTACAAATTTTATATTTTCTTCTTGATTTTAGAGAGAAAAATTAGGGCAAAAAATTAGGCTAACTTTCAGGTCATGTGTAAGCCACGTAAGGCACGTTCCATGTTGGAATGTTAGGGATTAATACATGGTGCAAAGTATTTACACTTTAGCAAAACATTTTTCAACATGGCAAATGTCGATGGTAAGTATCCAATTAGAAATGCTTTTAAAGTATATGTACCTAATTCCAAATTTTAAGACCACAATACCCATATAAAAAAAATTTAAAACTATATGAACCTAAAGCATAATTTAAACTTTTTTTGTCATTTTAGTTTCAAAGAATTAAATTATGGTTAGATTGGATCTTTCCATTTCCTTCTCTCATTTTTTATCATTTTCAAAAAGATAAAGACACAACTTTTATTTTGAGATCCATAAACTTTTTTAGACCCATCATTTCAATAATTTTTTGTTATGTTGTAATGCAACAAGTTTAGGTGAGAGTATATATTCATTAGGGTAAATAATATAAAATGAGTGATAAGACTAGAATACCTTTATAGAAAACATATACTAAATACTAATCTAACACTCCCTCTCAAGCTAGAGAGCATATATTAATCATGTTTAACTTGTTACAAATGTAATTAACATTGTTTCCATTGAGTGCTTTAGTGCAAATATCAGATAGTTGCTCCTAGTTCGAACATGACCAGTATAAATAAGTCCTTGTTGAAATTTTTCTCTAACAAAATGATAATTAACCTTTATGTGCTTTATTTTATCATAAAACACTGGATTTGAAGCAATATGAATTATAGCTTGATTATCACACTATAATGTCATGAATAGTGAGACACTAAGACTAATCTCATTAAGAAAATGTTGCACCCACAAAAGCTGACATGTGGCTTGTGCCGTTGCACAATACTCCAATTCTGCACTAGATCTTGAAACAACATTTTGCTTCTTACTTTTTTATGAACATGATTTATTTATATTTTAAATCCTTTCCATACTTAGTATTTTATCATATTTATGTGCTTAATTAGATACTTATAATTGGTTGTGTGGTTTGCTCAGTTTTTGTGCTTAATCGAATTAATTCAGTAATTTGGCACTATTTCATACTATTTTAGATTTTGAGGTGTAACTTGATTATTAGACTTCAGTTTTGAGTGACTTTTGTGTCTTTGGAAAGTTAAGATAAAGACCAAAAAATGTTATGAAGAGTTATGTTGATAGTGGATTTCCGTTACACCTAAATCTGACTAATGGAGGGGATTTTTTCGGGACCCAAGCTATTTTAGTTGTTGAAGTGATAAGAAGGTGTTAAATAGCTAGAGGAAAGAAGAGAAGAAAGAAATGCATAGAGGTTTAACATGGTTAGCCTAAATTTGGACAACACTGGACCCTACATCCACGGAGATGTTTTATTAGCCTGAAAGAGTTTAAACAGAGCTTTGGCTATAGTTACCAGCAGAGTTTTTGCTAGTGTTCTATTTCTTTCTTACCTTCTTTATACAAAGGTCTCAGCCCCCCATTTATAAAAACATGGAGCGGTACAAATAAAACTAAATAAACTATACATTTGTTACATCAAATATTAAATATACAAGACTGCCTAGGTACTATAGACTGACTTCTGCAAGTTACTTTCTATGTGTGGGACCTGATAGTTGTATCTGTAAAGTGGTGGTACAAGTTGTTTGTTGGCCTTATGCTCGACCTCAACGAGCTTCTGGCTGGGTAAGGCTTCATCCTAGCAAGCTTGAGCTCGTACGCTAGGGTTGCCACTAGTTTGCGACCTCGAGCTTGTTCAACCAATGAGCTCGGGTCCTTAGTGAGCTGAGGTCCTTTGCACAGCAGTCTCACGATCTGGCTAACTCGTCCCTTTGTTAGATTTAGCTTCTTTTGGGCTTTTGCCAGCCCACTTTGTAGTACCAAATTCTACTGTTAACACTAACCCCCTAACACTTAGTTTGCTTTACGGATTGGGAGTTAGACTTCTGGTGGCAAATGCTCACATTGTTGTGACACACCGTAACCCTAACCTTTATCTCGTGTGCTCATTTCTCTTTACAAGGCACGACTTTGGCAAACTGGGGCCTTGTGAGAATCAGAAGGCTACGTGGATAAGTTTCTACTATTAGACCCTTATTCGGCCCATTTTGAATCTAAAATCGAAAGATATTTTTAATCTCAGCCATGGATGATTGTGTAGTCAAAGTTTTTCGGGTCAGCCTACTATTTCATTTTTCTAGATAGTATGTGTTTTATGGTAACTAGTGTACCAACCTCATTTTCTTTCAAGTCATTAAATAAGAGTGGTTGGGGAATTCCTCCCAGAATCTTCGGTAAGACCAGGCTAAGTCTATTTAAAGCATGAGGAATCCTCTTCTTCCTTCAGAGAGTGATCAAATGGGAGTTCGAAATAAGCCCCCTAATTTCCTGATATTTCACCTTCCAGGTGAGGCATGTATGGTCTACTGCATAGAGGACTTCAAAGACAACACTTATCAAGTAATATGGAGAGATCCCATACGGATCTTGGATTATGTCCTCACGATTGTGAGGTTTCTCCTTTTCTACTGTTCTGGTGGGCTTCTTCCGGACTTCCCAGTTTCAAGAGTGAAACTGAGAAGGATCTTGCTACCGAGGTAGGGGCTGGAAGAAGAAAGTTGAGGACTTAAGTGAGCTAGTTGGCAAGGGCTCGTCTCTCGATGGCTGGCCCTCTAATTAGTGGGAGCTTTCTCCTTGACAATCCTTCTTTCGGAAGACCTGGCTATGGCTTATTTTGACTCTTTATGATATAAATGTACTTCTTTAAGGCTTTTTCATGAATAACATTTCCTTCTTTTTCATTCAAGTATTTGGCTATATGTCTTGCAATTCTTAGATAATAAACATTAATTCTGTACATAAGAATAATTAAATAGTCAATCGATAATGCTTCTTAATCGAAAGATGAATTTGGGCTAAGTATACTGAATGTGAGCAATATATGAGTAGGCCGCATGGCTCTAAGGTATCTGGTCACATGGGAGCTACGAAATTTTGATTGCATGAGAGCTATGAATATCAAGTCACACAAGAGCTGTGAACCATAGTGATCTTGTTGCTTTAGGCAAATAATCAGGTCTATTTTAACACTTTTGCACTTCAACAAGCACGTAGCTATGCCGACATTGAGTGTTTAAGAGTGCCTCTGTGCCTCAGCGAGCACGTAGTTACGCTGGCATTAAGCATTTAAGAGTGCCTCCATACCTCAGCAAGCACGCAACTACACTAGCATTGAGCGTTTAAGAGTGCCTCCATGCCTCAGCAAGCACACAGCTACGCTGGCATTAAGTGTTTAAGAGCACTTCCGCACCTTAGCGAGCACATAGCTATGCCGACATTAAGTATTTAAGAATGCCTCCATGCCTCAGTGAGAACGCAACTACACCAGTATTGAGTGTTTAAGAGTGCCTCCATGCCTTAGCGAGCATGCAGTTATGCTGGCATTGAGTGTTAAGAGTGCCTCCGCGCCTCAGCAAGCACGTAATTACGTTAGCATTGAGTGTTTAAGAGTACCTCTGCACCTCAGCGAGTACGTAACTACGTTGGCATTGAGTGTTTAAGAGCACCTTCATGCCTTAGCGGGCACGTAGCAATACTAGTGTTGAGTGTTTAAAAGCACCTCTGTGCCTCAGTGGGCACGTAGCTATGCTGGTATACTAGATTTGTACATTATAATTAACAAGAACAAAATTATACTTTGATAAGGTCAACAAATGAAGTAACTAATAGCATATTGTTAATATATAATCTAAACTGAAGCTCCTTGCTCTTGGCTGGGATCTTGCTATGGATGTTGAGATCGTTGCTCCGTAGGTCGCACCACATACCCCTGCAGGCACCCTCTTTTGATGAGGTCTTCTATCACGTCCTTCAATGCTCAGCATTCTGAGGTGTTGTGTTCGACTTCATTGTGGTAGGCATAGATTTTATCTTTATTTCTATGCCGACTAGAATCCATCAAGACTTGGGCTTTCCAAAATCTTTTCTATCTCGTTCTACTAGGAATATCCTATCTTGAGTATCGGATAGAACGCTATAGCTTTCATGGTGACCTTGGTATCAAGGCCGCTCATCCCTACTCTTCTTGATGATTTGAAGATCGAAACTGCCCATTCCTTCTTTGTGGCTCTCCTTCTTTAATTTTGATATGAGTTGCTCATATCATACCTCTTCAGGCTAAAAGTTTCATCCCATCTGGCTTGCCTCACAGCTCGCTAGTAGAAATCCCTAAGATCTTTCACCGATGACTTGTAAATGCTTTTGTATAGCTTCCCATCCTTGTAGAGTCCTGCAGAGATCATTGCCAAAATGGTTTCTTTTGAAGGATTTTCTACATTATTGACCTCGTGCCTGAACCGAGAGACGTAGTCCTTCAATGACTCTCCTTTCCATTAGAAGATCGTAGCGAGGTGGCAAGGAGGAGTGAGCTATCTTTTCAATGCTTGATTTTGGTTAATGAATTTCTTCTGACACTTTTCCCAATTGCCCATGCTGCGAGCTAGAAGACTTCTAAACTACGTTAGAGGCGAGCCCCCTAGTGTTGATGGGAAGACACGACATTTTACAAGAGGGTTGATCATCATGAGATCCACCTAGACATTGAGCACATCTAGATGACCGCACAGGTCTCTATCCCCATCATAAAGTAGGATTGAGGCAATTTTGAACTTCGGGGGAAGGGGTTATGCTTCAATTTCTTCAGTGAATGACGACCTTGCCTCATAGCAAGCTCGTTTATCGAGAGTTCAAAGATGTTCTTCAAATTGATTCACCCTTTGAAATAACTCTTCCATAGGTGGGTCTCGTATTAGAGACTATTGATTCTCCTGGTTGTGGCTGTAGTGACCTAGAATGTGCTATTCACTAGCCCTACTCAAACATTTGGCTTGCTGCTGCTGGTGATCATTTCCAAGTGTGATGACTTCAGCCTATCTTTGCATGCCCTGAGCCTAGCTTTGCACTAATACAGTGATTGCTCTAGTTAGTTCTCCTATCATATTTTTTGACTTCTCCTGGCATTAAAGTCAGGCTTGCATTTTATTAGTCTCGAGGACAGTGATGGTAGGTTCACAATGAGCCGACGAGGGAAAACCATTGACAGCTTGAGGAGTAGAAGAACTCGCTATATGACCATCAAGCTAGTTGACGATAGTATCCAACTTCTTGATGATCTTTCCTCTTACCATTTTAATTGAATAAAATCAACTAGAGAAGCAGAAAAACAACCAAAGAACAGAAGGGTCCCACCAGGCATGCCAAGATGTTGATAGTGGATTTCAATTACACCTGAATTTGGCCAACAAAAGGGGTTCTTTTGGGACCTAAGTTGTTTCTCGATTGTTGAAGCGATAGAAAGGTGCTGATTAGTTAGAGAAAAGAGGAGAAGAAAGAAATGCACAAAGGTTTAATGTGATTCAGTTAAATCTGAACGACACTAGACCCTACGTCCACAGAGATGTTTTATTAACCTAAAAGAGTTTATACAAAGCTTTGGCTAGAGTTTCTGCTAGTGTTCTATTTCTTTCTCACCTTCTTTATTCAAAGGTCTTAGCCCCCCATTTATAGAAGCATAGAGGGGTACAAATGGAACTAAATAAATTATACATCTGTTACATCAAATATTAAATATACAAGACTACTTAGGTACTATAAACTGGCTTCTACAGGTTGCTTTCTGTGTGTGGGGCCCAATAGTCATATTTGCAAAGTGGTGATGCAAGTTATTTCTTAGCCTTATGCTTGACCTTAGTGAGCTTTTAGTTGGGTAAGGCTTCATCCTAGCGAACTTGAGCTTGTATGTTGGGATTGCCTCTGGTTTGTGACCTCGAGCTCGTTCAACTAGTGAGCTCGAGTCCTTAACGAGTTGAGGTCCTTTGCATAGCGACCTCATGGTCTGGTGAACTCGTCCCTTTGTCAGATTCCCCCTCTTTTGGACTTTTGCCAGCCCACACTATGATGAATGAGCTTTTTAAATAATATCCACAAGCGCACGGCGTAGATGTAGTAGAGAACCGGCGAATACGGGTCGATCCCACAGGGAAGTCTTGCTCTTTTCAACTACTAGAACTTTTACACTTTAACTAT